>APFE030992895.1:0-23915 GCA_000404065.3 Pinus taeda
TGATATGGGTTAACCACCTTATTTATTACTATGTCCCATCCCATTATTACATTATTACCTTGGGTACCTCCCTTGGTACCCCATATTATCCCCCCTAGGTATACAACAAAAAAAAACTTGAAATATCTAACCTTGATTGCTATAAATGAGAAATCATGCATGCTTAACTAAACTCCAAGCCCTATAACTCAAATTTACTAAGTAAATTTGGTGACACAAACCATGTCACACAAGTTAACTGCATCCAAGTTGTCTATTGATGTGGAAATTCGAATTTTCTGAATTTGACTAAGGCAAAATCAAATTGAGACTTTCTTGTTGCATTTTTCAACAAATTTTAGGCTCCATCTAGGCTATCTTCAAATCAAATACCTAATCTAGCCATATTACCAAATATTTTCAAAGGTATGTACTAAGTCCTATCAAATAACTAAAGAAAGTGTCCTTTTTTCTTTTAGGCACCCATGACTCTCATACAAACTATACATTTTCACTTCTCTTTGTTGGTGCCACCATGTGACTTACTATGTGTGGCTATTTCCTCTGTTTTGTAGCTATGACACTCTCCTCATGGCTCGTTTTGTTGTGGCCCAAACACCTATTATTTGATTCTTTCAAATCCTGTCTCTCCACCCCATAGTTCCCATAAATGTCCTACCAACTCTGTTGGCTAGTGCACCCTTCAGTGCTAGAATTATTTATTTTTGTGGTTGGCACCGATAGTGGTAGCCCTTGGTTATACACTTCCACCACCAATTGATGTTGTCACTCAACCCACACCCTTCTCCTTTTCTTGCTAGCTTGTATCACATGTGTGCCTCTTATTTTATTTCGACACTACATCCCACCCTTTCTCATATGTACTGACATGGATTCTGCCCAACTTACTTATTCACATCCTATGTTAGCTTCTTCATGTAGTTTTGTCTAGTATCTCCACTACTAGACCTCCTTTGTTCAAAACTCCTTGTCACTAGTCCTCATCCCCATTTATTTTTTATCCCTGTAGCCCTATAACCTTTGGCTACAACCTATATCCAATTCACTACCATTAACCTTTCCCACGATGCATTTGTTTTCTTTGCAAATAATATTCGACCTATCATCCTATTAACCTACATGGGGGTTGGTTTGTTGACAAGTCTATTAGCCATGCACATGGACTAAAAAAATTATCCTTTTTTTACAAATTTTATTTTTATTTTTGACATTTTCTTGTCATACATTCGAACTCAACACCTACTTGTGTCACTTATATGACACATGCATATGAACACATTCTATCAAGTTAGATATTTTTTTTGGTAACTCCTGTATGTCCTATGTTTTCTTTATTTCCACATATAATTGTGGTTGAGTGTAGCCCTTGCAATGTTTGTGAAAACCTAGCACCATGATTATGATATCAATTTTCATAATTTGTACTCTGATACCATGTTATGTTTTGATAAAAAAACCTTAATATCAATTCCTAGTAGATTTTATATTTACTAAATAAATTAACAAAATAAAAATATCAACCAGTATTAATCACTCATTTGACACACATAAATTTTTCCTAACCAATATTTATTTATTAAATCTTAATTAAAACATACTTGGTCTCTCATCATGTGATAATGGAAAAATTGAGGAATTTACAAATTTAATATAGCCTAGATCTGATCCATCTGATAAAGGCACCCTTGATCTATTTGGCTAATCTAAGTCTCTTATTCTTCACCCATGCACTTTCCTTGGACTTGGTATGTTCTTGGCACACTTGAGTGTATCACTCATCACTAGAGAAAATCTCTTTCTCAACATATTTTTCCATTGCATGGTATGTCATTCTTATCTCCTTAGCCTTTCTTTTATAACTTCTTATTGGGATTAACCCTAATTTCCTATGTGATGGATGGTCAAAACTAGATCTCACCTCACTTGAGATCAACTATTGAAATTATAACATAAAAAGTAAAGTAAATACTTTAATTTTCCTTAGTTTATTTACCTCAATATCCAACATCGGTAATTAAGTTCTTTTGCTAAGTTAGAATTAGGCTAAATTACAAAATCAACTTACTCAATACTTGAGCATGTACCCTAAAGATATTTGGGAAAATTCTACATGCTTAGAAACTTACGCCTATATTGAAGTACTTGTTTGTGCTACAATTATTAACAAATACCAAACATTGTTATAAACATAATGATTATGATACCAAACTAGATTTTCCATAAGACAATATGATTTCAAACAACATATCCCCTTTTTCCCACCTCATTTTAGATAGAGTAACCCTAGCTCCACCTCCTAATTTATTGGCTCGAACTCATCCTCCCCACTCCTTGAATGTGCACTTTCACTAGCCCATCACTCCCATAGGTTTTCATCTTGACACCCATAGTTCCCATAGGCCTATTATCCTAACATCCATCACTCCATTACAATTGGATAGTGTGACACATGGATACCTTATATATATTTGGCATGGGATAAATGAAGGTAAAATTTCTAGCACAGGTCTCTCTCAAGTAGATCAACTCAACCCACTTGCCCTTAAGTTGGTTGGGGGTCAATTATTAGAGAAGTTTCTTAACCTATCATGGCCCTAGGTGTCTAGATACGTCCTCTTGGGTTTGGAGAAAACCTATATATAGAGACATTTTCAAGAGGAGAAGGGATTCAAGTAGAGAGTATAGCTCAAGGATGATGGTGTATTTCTTCCAGAACATCTCTTACATGTGAGATGAACCCAGTCTTTTAGTATGTTAAGTGAAGGGTAGTGTTGAGGATCAGAGAAGTTCTCATTTGTGCACAAAGGTATAATATACTTTTTTCATTTTTATTAATGAAATTAATTCTCTCCTGAATATCTCATATTGTTTTACATATGAATGTGGTTTGATTATTGCTAGTGCATGCTAACCTTCCTTATATGGTGGAAAACATTGTCTTTCTTAATGGTGCATGTGCGTAGGGGATTGGATCAGGAAGCTTAGAATGGGATATTCACACTAAAATAGGGTCTCCAAACTTCATCAACCTACGAGAGATATAGGTATTTTCTCTTGTACTTCTTAATGAGATTAATGACATATTGTTGCATTAGATTTTAGAGAACTCATTTCAATTTTGTCACACACTATTTGATGGATCTGTAGGTGAGATCCAAGGAGCAATATCTCCTTAGCTTTTGAGTAAAATCAAAGCTAACATAATTGATGACTCCATTGGGAAGCATTCTTTTTTTTTTTCATTTCTCCTTACTTGGTATTGATTTCCAATTTGTACCCATTGTTGAGTCCTTCTTTGTTGATATTGACCTTATCTCAACCTATTGTAGGCTTAAATTGCTTGATTTTGATTAGATATGAGTCAATTTATCTTTCGAATCTTAGTTACGAAGGCTAATCGATCCCTATAAGCAACTTACAAAATGACTTCTATAGTTGGTCTCTTTCTAGCAATAGTCCTTGTATCAACTGGGTTCCCAAGATGTTCACTCTCTAGGAGCTATTTCTTCGTATTGGTTGGATTTTTAATAGGTTTTGTCACAAGATTTGCTGAAAGAGCTCTATATGTATCATCCTCTATTTGTACTTGATCATATCTCTTATAGATCTGGTTGAATTAGCCTTCTATTTTTAATATCTCTTAAATTGTTTGTAATTTTGGTTCATTGTGTTAAGGTTGCATGTTTAGTTCAATTCCTCATATTAGTGATTGACACTTCTTTTGTTTTTGTCAAATTTTAAACCTAATATGGGTGGCATGGTGAGTATTTGTGATATGTTTTCTTGTTTGGATATTAAAGTAATACGAGTTTTGGGGCCTCCCAAGTCGTGTTTTCTTTATCTAGGGTTTGGATTTTTTTTTGTATGGGTAATTGTAGGTTCATGCTTATTTTCTTCTTGCATCGAATTGTGAATTGAAACTTTCTTTGATTTTTAGATTGTTGTTTATCCAAGTGTAATAAGCCATATTCCACATTCCTCATTTTTAAAGCCTTAGTTTCAAGTTTTTTAGTGCTTGTTGGTGCTCATACTTTGGCATTGTTTTAGAGTGTCTTTTTCTTAATTATTTTTAGTTGATCAGATAGTTTTTTTTAATTTGGAGAGTATCAAAAAATTTATTAAGAGTGAATGTGACATTTATTTGTAACTTGCAAAAATAAATACATAGTTTAACTTTCCTTAGGTAGCTTTCATTGAATGAGAAAATAAATTGCACTTGTCATATAGTTGCATTTTCGGATTTGTATCGAATCCCTTTTCACACCATCTCAGTTGCACTCCATACCCTTGAGTAATCAATAGCCTAAAATAAAATATTAATAATATTGAGTATAAATTTCTTCTTATAGAAACTAATCATTAGGCTAAGTTTTTAGAGCTTTGGAGTATGATTTGGAGAGGACACTCTTCAAGGCTACAAAAACAAAACTAGCTCTACTAGAAAGCTCCTCTCACATGGGTTTAGGTGTAATACCCTCCTCCCACATCTACCCAAGCAACCGACCAGTCAGGGTAAACATGAGATGAGAGGCTACTATGATATGATTCAACCTCCTAGGTAACACTAAGGAAATGTAATCGACGAAACACAAAAAAAAAAAACCTCCCTCAAGTGCTTCAGGACCCCTAAGCGCTAATCCACCACTCTAGGTGCCCAACCCCTGAGTTAACCTAACATGTAGATGAATTTAACCCAAAGTTTCTCCCATGACAAGGCATGCACGCGAGTGTAACCCTATAGTTGCTCTCATAGGATTTCCTGCCAATGACCAGAGACCCAAATTGTTAGTTATGCCAACGACTCTGGGAATTGAGCCATTTTTCAGGTCTAGATTCCATGTCACTGCCCAAAATTGAACAATCTCTTCAAATTAGTAAAATGACATGGAAATGACAATACTAGAGAAAATATTTTTTCAAGGCATTGATTGGACCCCTACTAGCCATAACATACATTTTTTCAAACACTTGGTAAATATGCAACCTACATGTGTAAATAATAGATCCGAGCGTATGGGCCTCATACTTATCTAATATTCATTATAAAGAATTGTCTCCTTACCACATTAGCTGAAATTTCATCTGTTAGGTCATAGATAAATTGATAATTCAATAATAGGTAAGAACATGATGAGAGCCACACATAGATGTTGTCATAAAACATATACATGACCAGCATACTAGCAGCAGAAATACTCATGAAAGTACATTCATATAGGCCACATATAACCCATCAAAATGGTCATAGAAATACAAGTAGAAATAACCTTTCATTAATGATGAAAAATCCAAACCCGAGATGAGACTTCCATGTTCCACTAGACCGTAGAATGACTAAGCCAAATCTCTCTTCAACCATTCACCCTCGTGCCATATTTCAGGCATGAATGTGGGATCTCATAGAACATATCAATCAAAACTCATCCAAGGCGTCTAGAGGCCATCCACCTCAACCCATAAAACAATGATTCCACCCCATGACTAGACATCATAAAACCATCATCAGATTGGTTTGCATCCAAGCCTTCTAGGGCTTCGAGAGAATTTATTCCAACCAAGGTTTCCAGGACTAATAGCTCAACCAACAACTGTCACAAGGCTTCCAAAGCATTTATCCAACCAAGGCTTCCAAGACTAGTAACTCAACCCACCAAGGGCTTCCAGAGTAGTTTTCCAACCAAGGCTTCCAGGACTAGTAATTCAACCCAAGTTGTTACATGGATTCTAGAGTGTTTGTCCAACCAGGGCTTCCGGGAACTAATAACTCAACCCAATCTTATGAAACATGAGAACCAACCAAAAACAAACAATGAATGTAAACCCACAATCACCATGGCTATCTAGGAAAGGATAAGGCAAGGCAATCCACTGTCAATCCAGGCAATCCTCCATGCCAATGACAGATCATGACAAAGAAACCACATGGATGTGCCATGCATGCCAACACTAGTGAGGGAAACATACATGCAACTCGATACCTACAAGTAAAACCTGACGTAGTTGTTGATATCGATGCCCTCTTGCACTTTTATTCTCTTCCTTTTCCTTCTTGCTAAAAAAATCCAAGTATTCCACACCCTCCAAGACTGCTCCAAGAAACATCTAAGTCTCCAAGAGTATGTGAGAGAGACAAAATAGAAGAGAGCTTTAACACTAAACTGACCAAGTCTTTTCCACTGATCCTCATAAGCATTTTTATTAATTAGGCCTCTATTTCTTCACTTTCCATTATTTTCCTTCATTTTCCTCCTCACATGGAACCTGTGACCATTCACCTTCCTTTTCTCCTAATTTCCATTATTTTCATAAATAAAATTCCAATTAATTCCTCATGCATTTCCAAAGCCTTAGCCATTTCCTTTTCCAATTTCCTTAGACATAATAAATCCAATAAACACCCACTAGGATGTTTACCCCACCATTCAGCTTGGAATACATGTCCCATCATCGAGGTCTTATATATGTTTACATGGATTTTTAACTAAGGTTTTTACAAAACCCTCCCCTTGGGGAACACTGTCCTTGATGTTTAATGAAACCTATACCAACAAGACTGTTGAAAACAAAACCTATTGCCCATGGAGCTTTATAACATAGCTTGTTGCAGTATTTACAATAACCATTGTTGAAACATGACAAACATACCATTTACTAGAGCCTTATACCACAATTCATTACAATATTTACAATAATAACCACAAATAACCATATTATCTATGGAGCTTTATAAATCCAACTCGATATAGTATTTACAATAATACACACATATACACATATGCACATTTTTTCAACCAAAAAATAAAAGGATATGATGCCTGCATCCACAACAATGGAACCTAGAGGCTTACACCTCCACCCTCAAGGTAATACCAGGATTCACCTCCTTCCCAGGAAGTCCACAATCCACTACAAATTAAAATCTACATCTAATGTCCAGTGTTAAAATCTCGTGCCATTTTTCCTCTCAGTGAACAGTTACCAACTCATTGTACTAGGGCACACTCCCAATGTTCATCTAATTCCATTTGGAAATGCTAACGACCAAAAAAAATGTATCCACGACCTTCCCTTCTCTGCTACATAGTCCCTCGAGAATCGGTCACCCCTTTCGTATTGTCACTCACCTTCCAAGTTCCACTAGAACCCCCATCCTGGGTAGTTCATCGCTTGGCAAGGCTTTCTCACATTAGAAGATACAAAAAGAACAAGGCATGTCCCTACCTCAAAACCACCATATCAGTCATAGCATGCTCATGGAAATCAATGGACACTATTGGGTACCAATGTCCCACAATGGCCCTGCTCCTAAAGTACTCTAGCAGCATACTATTGCATGTTCCAATTTCTTTTGATGCTACTAGTAATTCTTTCTGTCAATTTCAACCACCCAACCAGGCATGTTCACACATTCATGTACGAATCACATAATCTCCATTAAGATTAAAATAAATTGAGATAAATTCACATCATACATCATTGGTAGCTTGTCAATAACGTACACTTGCAATTCTGTTCGCCTCCTATTACAACAAGTTAAACTATCATCTTTGACCAAATATCATGTATAAACATATCACATCATGTTAGCACAAAACACAATCATCATAGATGAAAATCACAAATCACATGTAACCATCATAAATCATAATCATAGATCACATGTAATCATCATATACCAAAATCATAAATCACATGCATAATAAAACTAAAATACAATACCGATACTTATCCTTTAATCAAGTCTTAGCTTCTACCTTTGTCTTTATTCCATATGCACTCTGGATTGGTTGTCACACTCGTCAAACACCCAGTGTTGTCTCCTCAACTAGGTGCACATATGCATAGTGCGCATCACACACATACAACCACACATGATGCATACATTATGAAATACATGCATCTACACTTGAAAGGCAACAGATACATGTACACCCAGTGTACAACACAACACAATACATACACCTACATCCGATGTACAATGCAATACATACACCTAAACCTAATTACAACATAACACAAATACATATCTAGAGTGAAACACAATGAATGCATTTGTCACGATACCATGACTACCCAATGCACATACATGGTACCGCATACCCGCAACACAACAAGTACGACATGCAATCAATCCCACACGTACACCAGTACCACATGTACCAAGCACCACCATCACAACATGTGCACAACATCACATGTACATGGCACCACCTACACAACATGTACACAATGCCATATGTACATTGCACCGTTGTACAATGTGTACACAATACCACATGTACACAAAACCACATGCATGACATGTACGCGACACCACATGTATACAACACCACATGCATGACACATAGACAACACCACCTGCACACATCGCCACTTGTACAACATGTACACAACACCACTTGCACACATCACTACTTGTACAAGCATGCACACAACACCATATGTACATAGCACCACATGTACAACATACACGCAACACCACCTGTACATAGCACTGCATATCCAACATGTGCATAACATCATTTGTACACAACACTGCATATCCAACACACACAACGCCATATGCACACAACACTATTTGTACCACCTTGTACATAAACAACATGTACACACACTATATATACACAAAACTACGTGAGCACAACATCATAGATGCAATATGTACAACATATACAACCTATGTACAAGAGTACCACACATAAAAACCACATTGTCTTACCAAGCAACCTTGCTTTCAGTGTCTTATCCTTGTTTGTCTCAGCATGCTGTAGACCACACTGCTATCATTTCACTGATGTATCCCTCCGTATAACTTGTCCATAACATAGACATAATATAATCACATAATATTAACTCATAACCACACGATACTTACCTCGTAGATTTTTCAGGACTACTCTTCCCACTTGATTCTACATGAACCAGGAATATCTTCATGCCATTCTCCTGCATAAGAAATCACTCCTCTGCAAGAATGGTCCTTGACAATCCTATTGGACAGTGACATAGATGGATAGATACATATACATAAATATTAGCATAAAACAATCATGGTCTTGTTAGACGACGACATACATACACACACATATATATACATATAAACATTAGCATAAAAATAATCATGATCCATGATAACCTTGTCAGATGTGACATACATTCATAAATACATGTATACATATATAGACATTAGCATAATCATGATCACAACATAATTACTAGATATCAAGGTCAATGTTAAGAGAACTTCCTTTATTCATGCACAACATGCATGACATTGAGAACAACAGTTCCCAACATGTCCAAGGCATATAACACCTCAGATCCATTTAATTTACCTTTTTGGTTACCTTTCTCCCGACTTTACTACCAAAATCCATCTACACCAATGGACCCAACCAGTCCAACTGACTGTCATATTTTTACCTTCTGATGCACTTACTCATGCACCAAGATTCATCTATGTCTTACATTACCTGTTGGGTACCACACAACTCTCCCCGAGCTCCATCCTCTTTCCCAACCAATTCCAAAGACTCTCAAAACATGAAAGGCAAGAAAATAAACAAACAAGAAGCAAACCAAGAGAATCAATAACAATACAATGCCACAACCAAAGTGGCAAGGCCTTGCACAAGTCGAAAACAACACCGTAATGAAGCAGAAAAAAGCAGCAAAAGACCAAAAGCACAAGACTAGCAACAAATGCCATGACTCAATCCCCATGGTCCCCAAGGAAACTCAACCAAATCCTTCTTCAAGATTTCATGGAAACCTCTCTTTCCATATAATCCCCTGCATCATACTACCAAAAACACAAATATCAGTGCATAAATAAATATAAACTATACCGTTTATCTTACCTTGTTGTGCCAAGCACGCTGCCTTGCAACTGAACACATTCACACCATCTCTCAAGGGGCTCAAATTCCCTTGATAGATCCATCTGTAACTAACTAATATACCTGTCAAATATATGTTCATGAATATAGCATATATCCCCCTAATCTCAGACAAAGTCAAGGTTAAGAAGACTTCTAGCATGCAAGCACTTGTTCGTTTGGAATTAGGGTTTCCAAACATAGCCAAAGGAATTCTTGTCCAATTCCTTTCCTTTGCCCTTTTTACCTTGTTGCAATCGAGGCTTACTATGTATTGTCACATTCCCCAACTATTAGTTATATAAACACACAAACTATTACCTTTTTATGCTAATACCAAGCATGTTCCCTGCAACTACTCACACATGTCAACCACATGTTCCAAAAATCAAGACAATCATATTTATCAATTTGAAATCAAATTTTACAAAAAATCATGTCATAACCCATAGTCAACTCATAATCATTAGGCATAATGCTACAACTATCGCCTACTTACACTCAAGTGCATGTTAGTTGTCTCAACACATATGTATTAGTGCAATTATCTTAACATAAGATCATTCCTTCATGTAATCCTATAGACTCATACTCATATCATGCAATAAATCAAACATTCAAACATCTTGCAAACATACGATGTTAAATAAGTCAACTAGATGACATAGTGGACACTAAACACTCAAACACCAAATAGACAGCATAATCAAGAATGAAGCACCAAGTATACTACATAAGAAAACTCGTACCACCAAGTATACTACATAAGCAAACTCATACCTTAGTGTACCTCAGGGGAGGCTATCTTGTCTACACAATCAATCTAGTTAGTAAGATATGACTTTACAACATGTCAACTCAAACATAAATAAGATCACGATATCCATAACACTAACTAACTAACATGTTCACATCATAACTTCATAAGCATTTATCATTCATACATAACAACCATGTGTGCAAAGTCATCACAAATATGTCGGCTCATACATGAATATCGTAACCATAACCATCTACATAGTCTAATCCAATTGAGCATGATAAATATAGCATCAAGATATTAATGTTATAACCTTAATCGTCAAGTTATCTAACATATAACAACAATCAGTTAACATATAACATGGTCATCAACAACATATGATATAATCATCAAGCTAACTATCATATAACAACAACAAGTTAATCTATAGCATATTCATCAACAACATATAACATGATCATCAAGTTATCTAACATAAAACAAAAATAGCAATGCATACAACCACAGGTTACTATCATTTATGACTATCTGACACATGTGCATGTGATTATACTAATCAACTATCATCTATAATGTATGTAACCATAACATCAAAAACACGTACATAAACCTAATTTATATAAACCTAATGCATATGACAATCCTTAACTTACATATTTGCATGCCAAACATACAATGCTTCAACTTCAATTTAATGATTTGCATCTCCTATTCTATCTAAACCAACACATTATCATCATAACAACCAATAGCACCATGATGACCTAAATTTGCATACCATGACTTAACAAGGCATGTTCGACCTACTATTCAGGCATAACTATAACCAAGACCATACATGCATAACACTTGCATATAGACATATAACACATGAGTCTAAAACCATATACACATCATTCTAGCTAAAGTCTAGTCATCAATGCATGACCATATCAACTACACAAACCATGACCTCATGCATGACAACAACAATCACCTCATGTGCATTTGGTCACATGTGAACACTGACGTGCATAACAATGCATAATCAACCATACACACATGAAGACATACTCCATGACAACACCTTCAACCTTCACATGGCGACATCACTAAAGCCATGATCAACACCATGCAAATGCAACAAGCACATGGACTACATGAATAAGGAACACATATGAAACCAACATGAAAGCATGATCAATGCACAACCCAAGGAGAGTGCAACCACACTCTGGTATCACTCTGTAACACCCTCCTCCCACATCTACCCAAGAAACTATCCAACCGGCGTAAACATGCGATGAGAGGCTACTATGATATGATTCAACATTCTAGGTAACCTTAAGGAAATGTAATCGACAGAAACACAACACACAGACCTCCCTCAAGTGCCTTAGGACGCCCAGGAGCTAATCCACCACTCTAGGTACCCAACCCTTGAGTTAACCTAGCATTTAGATGAATTTAACCCAAAGTCACTTCCATGACAAGGAATGCATGCGACTGTAACCCTATAGTCCCTCTCACAAGCTTGCCTACCAGTGACTATGGGATGTGAGCCACTTTTTCAGGCCCAGAGCCCTGGTCACTACCCATAATTTAACCATCTCTTAAAATAAGTAAAATAACATGGAAATAATAGTACTAGAGAAAATACTTGTTCAAGACCTTAATTGGAACCCTACTAGCCATAACGGAAATTTTGTCAAACAATTAGTAAATATGCAACCTATAGGTGTAAATAACAATTCCAAGCATAGGGGTCTTGTACTTATCTCAGATTCACTATGAAGCATTGTCTCCTTAACACATTAGCTACCATTTCATCCATTAGGTCATAGATACATTGATCATTCAATAACAAGTAAAAACATGATGAGAGCCACACATAAATGTTGTCATAAAGCATATACATAACCAACATAATAGCAACATAAATAATCATGAAAGTATAGACATATAGACCACATATAATCCATCAAAACGCTCATAGAAATACAAGGAGAAATAACCTTTCATTAATGATTCAAAATCAAAACCCGAGATGAGACTTCCACATTCCACCTAACCATAGAATGGTTGAGCCGAATCTTTCTTCAGCCATTCGCCCCCATGCCATATTCCAAGCATGAATGTGGGATCTCATAAAAAACATCAATTAGAACTCATCTAGGGCTTCTAGAGGCCATCTACCTCAACCCATCAAACAATGATTCCACCTCATGGTCAGACATTACAAAACCATCATCAAATTGTTCTCCGTCCAAGCCTTCCAGGGATTCCAGAGCATTTGTTCCAACCAAGGCTTCGAGGACTAGTAACTCAAACCACAATTTCCACCGAGCTTCAAGAGCATTTGTTGATTCAAGGCTTCCAAGACTAGTAACTCAACCCACCAAGGGCTTCGAGAGCATTTGTACAACCAAGGGTTCTAGGACTAGTAACTCAACCCAAGCTATTACACGGCTTCTAGAGTGTTTGTCCAACCAGGGCTTCTAGGAACTAACAACTCAACCCAAGCTAAGGAAACATGAGAACCAACCAAAAACAAATAATGAAAGTAAACCCAAAATATCCATGGCTATCCAAGAAAAGACAAGGCTAGGCAATCCAATGTCAATCCAGGCAATCCTCCATGCCAATGACAAATCATGACCAAGAAACCACATGCATGTGCCATGCATGCCAAAACTAGTGAGGAAAACATACATGCAACTCAATACCTGCAAGAAAAACCCACTATAGTTGCTGATACTCATGTCGACTTGCAATCTTTTTCTCTTCCTTTTCCTTCTTGCTCCAAAACTCCAAGTATGCCACACCCTCCAAGATTGCTCGAAGAAACCTCTAAGTCTCCAAGAGTATGAGAGAGAGAGAGAATAGAAGAGAGCTCCAACACTGAACTAACCAAGTCTTTCCCACTAATCCTCAGAAGTCTTTTTATTAATGAGGCCTCTATTTTCCCCATTTTCCATTATTTTCCTCCTCACATGCAACCTATAACCTTTCACCTTCCTTTTGTCCTAATTTCTATTATTTTCATAAATAAAATGCCAATTAATGCCTCATGCCTTTCCAAATCCTTAGTCATTTCCTTTGCCAATTTCCTTAGCCATAATAAATCGAATCAACACCCACTATGATGTTTCCCCCACCATTCATCTTGGAATATGTGTCCCATCACCATGGCCTTATATATTTTTACATGGATTTTTAACAAGGGTTGTTACACATGGTCACATAAGGAACCTTTAGAGTGACATCCCCACTCTTATGCTACTAGTGCTCACTAAATCACTAATTCCTAATTCACTAAAATCAAACTGTTGTCAGTTTTTTGATGAAATTATGTAGGTATACGATGAAACGTGGATCCCAGTTTCATTGGTGTAATTTTGTTAAATAATCAAATGAACATGTTGTTTTCAAATATATGACACCTGTTTTTCAAATATCCTCATTGAAATCGATCATTTTTTATACATAATTGTTGGATATCCAACGAATGTTTGTCAGAAGTGCATCGAATATCGAACGAACAATTTTGTGACTTTCCAACAAATAACATCAAATAATATGATGGAAGTTTGTCAAATACGAAACAAAACTTTGTGTCGAATATTTGACATCTAATGGGGCTATTTATTGAAGATGGCATACCTCCAATGGGTATGTTTTTTGGAATGCTCATCATATATCTCACAAGTAGTTACTTCAAATTTCCAATTGGGAATGTTAGATTCTCTAATGGAAGCGCATTAGATATCCAACAAAAATTTGTGTCAAATGTTCGACATCGAATGAGGTTATTTGATGGAGGTTCCATACCTCCAACATGTATGTTTATCAAAATGCTCATCAGATATCCAATGGATATTTACGTAGAATATCTTACATATATGGGTTCATCAAATGGATGACCCTATAGCTATTAAAAAAAGACTGAGGATTGTTTAGGTCCATCCTTTTTTCCTCCATTAGTACCTAATATCATCCCTTTTGATTGATGTACAATCACCAACCCACTTTGGTTTTAAGAATATCTACTTATGAACATCATAGCGAATACACAAAAATCATCAATGAATAGAACCCCACCTTTATCTAAGAACAAAGCATTTAAGGAATTCATTATAGTTTTGATATTTCTAAGGTCAAAATAGAAATAATGAATGGGGTTGAATTGAGTTTGCATAAATATATATTATGATAAATAATGGGGTAGGAAATAGGGAATAACAAGCTTAGAGTAATTTCTTCATAATAAATTACTTCTATTTGTAATAAATTAGAGAGATTAAAAGAACATGCTTAACTAAAACTTTCTCAGATATTAATACTTACAAATACGAATTCTAGATCTTAACCATGTTCAAGAGAATTGGTACTTTCGAAAACAAAGGGAAAAATAGGCATACCTGAAATTTTGAATGATGCTAGTGGAAAGAGAATTAATGTGAATTTCTGGACTTTGGATATTGGTCCAACCTTTATGAAGTGCATCTTAAAACTACAAGAAGCTTCTAAGCTACTTGGATGTTGAGAACTTAATGTTTGCTACCACCCAAATCAGCTTTCTACAATTTAAACAGACCATCTTGCAAAGCTAAGATCAAAGCCTCTTTGTTCATAAATGATATTTTTGGTTCTAGCCACCATGCTTAGGTTATTGGATTATGGTGTCAACACCAATGCTCATTGAATGGAGACAGCCCACTCTAGTTTTTATTACCAACAAAGAAAATAAACTATGCTCTTTTAAGTTTTTCCAACTAACCAAACTCCATAAGGTGCAATGTCAATTAAATAGCACTCTCTACATTCACAACTAAATAGCACTCTCTACATTCACAACATTGTAACTATGCCCATTCACATGATGCAAGTGTTCATCCTATACAAACACATTTCAAGCAATATGTAAAGATTTCAGCCCTATAAATTAATAAGAAGCATGGTTGTAAGTGGCTACTTGTTCATCCTATACCAACACATTTCAAGCAATTTATTAAGATTTCAACCCCAGAAATTAATAAAAAGCATGGTTGTAGGTGGCTACTTCCTCAAATTGTTGTAAGTGACTACAGTACGAGAATGGAATCCTATGCAAATTGCCGACTACTACAAATAGGAGAATGGAATCCTATGCGAATTGCCGAGTGGTATTGTTATTGCTTAGCAATTGCATAAACAATGCACAAGCAATGACATTAACCAAGCAATCCAAGCAGATTGACGGTGATGAATTTAAACTATGTTTTGAATGTACAGAACTCAACACTAAAATTTATTATAAGCCTTCCCGTTGAAGATGGCCCTGGGAGAAATTCCATTGAAAATAGCTAATAATCGAGCTGAGGTGATTATGCTTTAAGCCAACATCCCATCAACCAAAAGAATCGGTGCGTGTCAGAGATCATTCCAATGCATCAATTAATTAAGAAAACGTTGTGGGTAATTAAGTAAATCACAAAGGCATGGACATTCAAGCTATGCATGCTTCCCATACATTGAATTGAAGGTATGGGGATGGTCAATGGAATATGGGAATGCACATAGTTCCAAAAGTACCCTAGCGAGTGACCCAATAAAATAATGGAAGCCAAAATGAAAAACGTTTTGTCTTTTGTGTTGTAGCTTGCAGTTATATGAAGAGGCATTTGATTGGTTGGTACAATGGAGCTGTGGTCAATCTCCCAAAGGAATAAAGAGCTGCGGCTATAATGCAAACATACAATATTAAAACCAACAATTCTACAACTTGGTCATAATAATGCTATATGTATTATTATTTAGATAACATAGAAAGACCAACCATAACATCGAAATTAATTGCACCAAAGACAAATATCTTCACCGTAGAAACTCAAATGGAAAACCAACATGTGATCACCTGCTGCGGCTATAATGCAAACATACAATATTAAAAACAACAATTCTACAACTTGGTCATAATAATGCTATATGTATTATTATTTAGATAACATAGAAAGACCAACCATAACATCGAAATTAATTGCAGCAAAGACAAATATCTTCACAGTAGAAGCTCAAATGGAAAACCAACATGTGATCGGGACTTGATTAGGCTCAATAAAGGGTTACAAAGAGAGAGATACGCAATTTCAATTGAGATTCTAATCCGTTCTTACTCACTAGCAAAGACCCTAGCCAATGACCCAATCAAATGATGGAAGCTAGAAAACGGTTTTTTTTATTGTTATCGCTTGACAGTTATATAACCGGACATTCAATTGATTAAAACAAAACAATGGAGTCGTGGTCAAACTTCGAGAGCAATAAAGCAATTTCATTGGTTGTAGTTAGATTTAGTTAGATTTATACTTATTTTCTTGATGATGTTATATGTGATTATTATTTATGTAATATAGTAAAATTCATCATAACAACTACAGTGAAATTAGTTACACCAAGTTTATATGGTTTTGGAGAGATTGTGATAGGGTGTGCTGTTAAAAAACCTCTAGATGTTAAGTGACCCGTTCAATTCCCGATCTTATTCCGGTGTTATTTTTGGACATGACAATGATGTAGTCTCAAGGTTGGAAAACTTACAAAAGAAAAAGAAATTAATTGCACCAAATAAATATATTTTTACCCAAGAAACTCAAATGGGAAAACCAATATATTATAAGGTTTGATTCTACTAAAGATTCTAATCCATTCTTACTCACTAGCAATATCAACAGATTGATCTAACTCATGGAAAATATTTTAGGTATGAGCTAGCCTGACCAAGGAATATGGGAATGCATAGAGGAATGCATAGAGTTCCACAAAAACCCTCTCTAGTGACCCAATCAAATAATGGTAGCCAGAAAATGTTGTTTTCCTTTTTTTTGTGTTGTAGCTTGACAATTATATAGCCAAGTAATCAACTTATTGAAACAATGAGTTGTGATAAAACTCTGAAAGGAATAAAGCAATTTCACTTCTTGTGGATACAATTCCAACATACTATATTATAACCAACAATTCTACAATTTAATCATAATGATGTTATCTATGATCCTTATTTACATAACATAGAAACCCCATCATAACAACAACAGAGTAATTAATTGCACTAAAGACTAATATTTTACCCTAGAAACTGAAATGGGAAAACTAACATTTGATGGGGTCATGATTCTGCTCAATAAATTGTTACAATGGGTGAATTTTGCACTTTCAACTGAGATTCTGATTCATTCTTACTAATACTCACTAAGAATATCAGCAGATTACTTTGGCTCATGGACAATAATTTGCTCATGCATAGATAAGCTCAATAACTTCTTAGTTCTCAAATCTTCAAGCAAGTTGTCTCTTCAAGCCCTCTCCTTCTTTTAGTTCCCTTCATCAAACAAGACTCTCCTTTGATATAAAGTTGATATGTAATACCTATGATCAAAGTGTTTCATTTCACTTCTTCAAACGGTGCAAAATTTTAATTTTCATTAGAAAATTTGAAACAGTTAATATTTCATGTCCATTTCAAATCTTTAACATTCGAGAGGATGGAGGGGTGAGTAGTCGAACTATGTTATGAGTAGAGCTTCCTCAATACCGTAGTGGAAGCCAATCTCCTAGCTACAAAACTATGAGAATGGGGTTCCACAAATATGAAATTTGATGATTTCAGCATTGCTTGGGTCATCTACTACCAAGATTGACAAAAAGAAGGAAGTGATTAGCGTAACAAAGCTTAACTTCGGTGGATGCTATAAAGTTGGTCTCTTGAATTCCGGTAGTTCAGTGACAGAAAAAGCTAAGCACTTCTGGACAATGTATCCAAAACAATATAAATAATTGCAAAGGAATAATGGAAGATGATGCACTCTCGAATAAGAAGAGGCTAAAACTAACTATTTTTAGAGCTACACCCCATATTATTATTATTACAAAGAGGGTAAATCAGAAAATAAAAAGTTTATACAGAAATTTGTTAATGTCCTTTCAACACTGAGCTTGGTCATATCATTTTTAGGAAGCAAAACTTACTTAATGAACATGGTTAAGAGGGTGTATATGAACCTTATAGAGGCCATGCCTAAAACGGATGGTAGTTTATTACTTAATGTAGTACATATAATGAAAACATGATACTTTAAGTACTTTCTCTGTAATGTTCCCCATCTGTAAGTTTTTTCACATTTTAAAATGTCTCAACATGACTATGGGATTAGTTTATTCGGGATAATTTATAAATCCAAATTCTCGATAACGAGTGTGAGAAAGAGGAAGTTGATAACGAGTGTGAGAAAGAGGAAGTTGTTGTTCTTGAATGCTTTTTTAGGACTCGAAAGGGGAAAAAGATCAAAAGATCAAGAAGTTGCTGCCAGAATTACCAAAACTCATAATTTTTCAATGGATTGAACACTAATTCTTTTTACTTTATTGTAATGAGGTTGAGTTGTCACAGAGACAAGGAAACACCATGCAAATCAGAATTCTGTGATTTTCATGTTTGCAAGTAGCAAAAGTTTCATATTCTAATTAATGAATTACTACTATTAATTATAATGGACTTCTTATTGATGGCGGTTAATGTGATCGAGAAACTAGAAGAGAACAATTATTTTTGGAGAAGACGAAAACGTGTTTTTACTTTCATTGTCGTTGTCCAAATTGGAAGACGAGCTACCTTTTAAAAAGTATGTATATTTTACTCTCGAGCTTTATTAGACCAATAGAATGATAGAATCCTATTTACAAACAAAATTACAACACCATCTTGATACTGTGCATATGCTTGAAATAAAAACTCGAGCAAAACTTTAGTAGAAGCCTTAATATAGATAACTCACATTCTCTGTATTGAATCTGAAGCCATTGACAGAGATAGTGCTTGTTCTTTTATAATTTCACTGCATAACTATCATTAACTATCTTCAAATTGGAGAACTGACCAATTCTGAATTGTTCTTCCTTCATTATTGTACAAGTTGTAAAAATATATTCTCGTACTTTTCCCTAATCTGGAGCATTTGTCTTTGTCATTATGCTAGACATCCTTGATCTCCATCTTCCTTGAATAATAATAAATTGCCTTGAAGAGTAAGAAATTTCAAAATCAGCACTCAAATACCTTAGAAAATTATTGTTGCAAGCATACAATTCTTCAAAAACATTGTACTAATAACATGACTTCAACAATGAGAAAAGAAGCTTCTCAAGTGTAACAAACTAGCAAAAAAATGTTTTTGTTTTCAAGATATAGAGATGTAACAAAATAGCAACAAATTTTTTTGTGTTAATTTATACCAGCAAGTATACGACCACACAAAAGTGAAAGTAAACCAGTCATAGTTAATTAGCTAAGAACTCTTACAAATACAACATAGTGAAGTCCCAACATACACATTCATAATACACTATAAAACACTCTTGCCGGAAATATGAATATGTATTTGTCCAAGGGTGGCATGTGCCTTTGTTTTGAAAGAAAAATATAGAAAATGCAAAAAGTAATGAAGGCTCGATATGAAAACAACAACAAAATGAAGAAGAAAAAAAAAACATTTTTAATGAAGAAAATATTTGTCATTTCAATAAATATATACACACAAGTCAGGATACAGATGATTTGGCCACATCTTACATTATTCTTGCATAGCTATAGGTTGTGGATAAGCAATATCTAAAAGAAAGACCAGTTCAATGAAAGAACTGCATTTATATCAGCAGGAGTTCTTGATTAGTGGTTAGGGATTTTGATCCAAAGTTGTTGTCTATAACAACACAAAGTTAGAATGTATGTGAGAGATTTAAGGAAATCATTCCCAGAAAGAAAAATTACAGCACTAGAAGGCTTTCTTGATAGCATAAGTGCCTCCCACAACCACTTAAACTTGATAGAGATTGTATGTAAACATGTTTACAGTCATGATACTCTCAAAATAAGAATATCAATAAAGACACAAAATTGTTGGAATCTAACGAGTTTGGTTTATATGGAGGTAACGTGAGAATTTGAGAATAAAAAGAAGTGCCATAATGAGCATATGATTGTGATTTTGAATTTAGGGTGCTGGCCTAAAAAGTCCAAGTGATCAACTTGTAACCTGCGTTCATGGAAGATAGAATCAGGATAGTGGTTGCAAGGCAAGTGGACCTGTCTTAAGGAGTTGGAGAACGGAGCAAAATTTAAAGCAAGATTTTTAATCTTGTGATATGTTTTGTTTTCTATGTTCGAACTCCAACTTGTATGACAGATGAGGAGGCAGAGTACTGATTGTATTCACTGGCAGTCGAAAATATCAACGTGTGTGATTGAAAAAGCATGCTCAAAAGTGCACTTACTATTTTCTTTATTTTCTGAGGATACATTTATTTTGTTGCTTAGAACTGGTAACGAGAGATATCATCCATAAAGTTGGTTGTAAAGCAAAAGTCTTGAACGATTATTAGGTACTCGTGAACGCAACCCTGAGAGATATAGTAGTAGTTGTGGAATGTGACAAATAAGTAATTGGAGCATCACACTTAGTTTCATCCGTTGATCAAGTGGTATAACCGATTCACTCGGCTCCAACGACAGATACAACAAGACTGAATAGGGCTAATAATGCACAATGCATGGAGAAAAGCCCTAGCCAGCCATAGAGGCCAGTCAGGAGTTGAATATGGTCCATAAGGTTATGAAAAATGAGATTCTTTTGGCTACTAGCAGAACACATTGAATTGTGTTGGAAGCTCATCAGTCTAAATGCAAGTAAGAAGGCAAGCTTACAAGTGACCTTTGGTCTGCTTTTCCTATAGGATTCTTTGACGGTGCATCATCAGTCGGCTTCCGTGGATGTGTTATGGCCATTCACATTGGTCCTGAGCTCTTTTATAGATTTTATTGGCACTGTGGTTTGGATCCAACGGCTGAACTTTTTGCTCTTTGGGGTTCCTTCACTGTACTATTTGGCTCGGTCTCTAAGGGATCTCACCCTATTTGGAGATTCTAAATCAGTTATTGAGTGGGCAAATAAAAGAGGTTCATTAAGCTATTAAGCTCTTGATCCGTGGAAACTCGGAATCAAAGCCCTGTCAGCAGACTTCCAATATATCTCTATATCTCATATCTACCGGATCCAAAATAGAGAAGCGGATTTCCTGTGAAAGGAGGGTTGCAGCTCGGCGCCGGACCTTATTATTTTCCACCAGTTAGAGAATGGCGTTTTGAAAGGGACTGGCGGTTAGATAGTTAATCTTCGGGATTAACCTTGAGTTAGTTTGGGTAGTTATTGTTCAAGAATTCCCTGGAACTATTTCAACTGTTTCCTATATATTTATATGTACATCATATACATAATTCTTTGAGATTATTTAATATACAGTTTATTTGATTTCCAGTTGGATTGTCTTACACTGGCAAATTCCAATTTAAGAAGACTGTTTTCACTGTCTGCAGGGGTCAGTCTCCACTGTTTCTGGAAATGATCCTTGCCCTCTGTTCTTTTTGTCTAGCAGGTTTTGCTATCATATAATGTTCTTTTTGACTCGGCCCATGTTGTTTCCTTTTCTGTCAGCTTGTTTTGACATTTTGTTTCAGCTCCATGTCTACAGGATTGATAGGTTAATGATATACTGCATCACATCTCTGGCAACTGAGAAAAATCTCTTATGTATTTTTTTTTTAATACAAAGTTGTTTTTCCTGTGTGAAAAAAAGTTTATGGATTGAACCAATCAATGCATATATCGATAATTCAACGTTGAACCAGAAGCATAAGTAGCATGGGCACATAGCTTACCATAGACAAAGGCATGGGTTCACGCAATAGGGGAGGGGTGAAAGAAAGTAGGAGTGAGTGGAAATTTGGTTGGAGTGTAGGCTACTCTAGAAGAAGAGAGGGGTTCTTAGCCTAATAGAGTTTTAGAAGAAGAGAGGGGTTCTTAGCCTAATAGAGTTTTATGCTGGCAGACGGAGACATGAGAAACGATTAGCTCTGCAGGTACGATATGGAACCTCCCCAATCCAACAATTTCAGGTCCAATTGATCAAAGGTCTTGAGATGGAGGAAAGAGATAAAGCTTATATAATAGCAGTGTTGAATTTTGATATGATCCCATGTGAATATGCAAGCCAGAGGTAAAAAGAACTACAGGTAACGATGACAGGCGGTCTATTTGGGATACGTTGTTTAGGTAGAGGACGAAATAAAGTGGGTATAACGTCAGGAAGCCGTGAGCAATATATATCTAATGATGGATATTCCTAGTTCTAACGAGAATCATGCCATTGTGTTTCTGGGGCATCATGCTAAGGCCCAAGCTTGATGCTTTTTGATGGAGAAACTATCTTGCTAAGGCCGGCCTTCGGTGGGACAGATCAACAAACAAACCCCTGCATCTGCACCTGGAGCTAGAACTTCAATCATTTCTTTATTCACTATCGTTGGTGACTCATATGCCTTTACTTTTAACCCATGTTTTTTCCTTCTTTTCTTCGGTCTCTCACGCCCTCTCATCCTTTGTCTCTTATGACAGGTCTCAATATGTACCTACTGAATCTTATCAACACACAAAGATTGTAAAATTGGCCAGCGATCCCAGTGAAATGGGTGTCTTTGCTGCGTATGTATTAGAGTCCTTGGAAAGTATATTTTGTATCATAAATCTTATCAACACACAAAGATTGTAAAATTGGCCAGCGATCCCAGTGAAATGGGTGTCTTTGCTGCGTATGTATTAGAGTCCTTGGAAAGTATATTTTGTATCATAATAGACTAGCATAATAAGGGAGAGGAGGATCAAAGGAATTGGATGCAAAAGATTTATTCTAACACTTTTCAAATTGCAATTTTGAACCCTGTAATGCTTGCAAATGCCTTTGATTATAATTTGGAATAAAAAGATCAGGGCTCTAACTTTGAAAAAGATAAATGTTGGAAAGGAAAATTTGTATACATATATAGTGATAAGTGGTTAATGAATTTACTCTTTAAAATGTGATTGGAGGGAAATCTCAATCGCTAGGTGCCCCCATCCCATCACTCCCTTTAATCACCATTTTGTTTTTGTGAATGAAAATCTAAATAGCTCCCTCCTCTCCCCCATTTTAATTCAAATTTTATTTTCATAGTATAATATTACTATTCTTGACATTGTTTTTCTCTCCATTCTCCATTTAAAAAGAATTAATAGCTATTTTTTTCAATAATTAGTTTTGAAAATTTATTTATTTTTTCAATATTTCATATTAAAAAACTAGTATGTGGATGATTTAGAATGAACATAGTTCATATTATAGAGTGTAATCCTTGATTTTCCATTTAAAAAAATAATAACTATTTTTTT
>APFE030992895.1:24457-65090 GCA_000404065.3 Pinus taeda
CCTCTAAAAACAACTTTAGGAAAAACTCCCTTGGACTACTATGCCATAATGGCATAAAACATTTAATTATTATTAAATATAAACTTTAAAACCGTTAAGTATTATTAAATATAAACTTTAAAATATTAAGAAAAACTATTGTTAATCAATAAACAGGGATAATATTTAACACAATATTGCACAGCCCCTCCACAATATTGCACAACCCCTCCTCCTTCCACAATATTGCACAACCCCTCCTCCTCTATGCGACAGGATCTGCAATAAAGATATTTTTTTTCCAGATGAATCGGCAATAAAGCTGGGTAAGGGGTTTAAGATTTAGAACATATTTTGATCAATCTCGATCAATCCTGAGGTAAATTCATTTCTTTTTCTATCAAATTGAATGCTCAGAAAAATTCATTTCTTTTTCTATCAAATTCAATGCCCATAATTTTTTTTTTCAAGTCTCTATAGAGTTTATTAATAATGAGACATAAAAATACTAGTTGTATGTGCACCAAACTACGAGCTCAATCGTGCGGAATCGACATTAAGGGAAAAGGGCAATGATAATGAGGTCTTGGGTGGATAACACCACTAAGGAGGCATCCGCTTGGTTCGTAGATCTCTGAAATGCACTATAAAGATTAGCAGAGATCTTTGCATATTTCGGCTCTATGGTCTATTTTATATGTTAGATGGTCTTTGGGTTGATTTGGTCGGAGATTTGAACCCTCAAGGTGTAGAAAATCACTGCATAGATGTATAAGAATCACCTTCAGGACCTGGCATAAAGGAGTTGCTTTAACCTGCCATCATATAGGTGTATTAGAGAAGGGCTTGACCATGCCCTGAGATTCAAAGCCACTTTGAACTTTAATGAAGAGACCTTTGAAAGTCCCAACTGTTGTTGTACTCTGAGACAGTCTTTCTGCTGCAGAGGTTGTTGTCAATACATTCTAAGGAGAACCACCTAGGTCTTTAGCTACTAAAGTCCTGAATGAGACTGGAGTGTACAATGTTGCAGGGGATTGCTCGCAGAGCAGATTTGAGTCTTCCTGTGTGATTCGAAATGGATACTAAATCAAGAAGAAAAGGTATTACGGACTCATGTGAAAGAAAATGCCTATATTACTTAGTGCAGTGAATCGAAAATATTGCAAATAATATAGACAATTAACAGTCAGAAACATAATAGACGCACACATCAACACACCAAATAATCAAGGAGATCACCAGACTTCCTAGCTACATCTCCTGGTCTAGCTTTCAATGTTGACCTCTATATTAAATCTTTAAGAACAGATTATTACAAGAGTGAGCTCAAAAACAGAGTCTCAACCAACAGTGACATCAAAGAGGGACTTGCTCGAAAACCTCGAGTCTAAAAGAGTGCACAGACTCTCCCTCTGTCATGTTCCTCTATTCATTCTGCCTCAATCTAACTGACTGACTGTCTTCCTGTGACTGTCTTCCACTGTATCTGTTTTGTCATTGGATGGATATTTAAGCCTAACAATGTTGTTTTTCTGTCTCCCTGTTCGGGCTCTCTGGCTTCCGATCGTTTCCCTTCTTCCTCGAGCTCTCTGGCTCTCATCAAGCGTTCATGCACTCATTGTTGAAACGCTCAGGGGCACAAGGCTGCTAATAGGACGAAACACTGGCAGGCATGGGTGGAACTGGCCGTTTGGCCTTCCCTCAACAAAATCCTTAAAATAATGCATTTTTGGTCTCTAAAGAAAAATACACAGAAAAACATAGAAAATCCGACAAAAACACTTTCTATCGGACTCCAAATAATATCCAATCACGTTCATAATCCCTATCAGGTTCGCGCTTTTATTGCAAGTCCCATGTCGCAAGGCACGACTCTTTCATATGGTTGCAATCCCCCTCCTCCGCTAATTGTTGATCGCCGATATCGGTGTATCACATATCGCGGGTCTTCTGCATTATTGCACTAATCCACTCCGTTGATCGCCGATTGCCAATATCGGCGTATCGCATTTTAGCCCATCGCAATGTTCTGGGTCCTTTCCCCTTCTAGTTATCTGCAATGCGATATTGCGATGCGATAATCACAATCACATATCACAAGAGTCCCTAGCCTGCGATAAGTCCTCCCTTCAGCAATATTGCGATGCGATTCAATCTCACTCTGTCATTGATCAGCGCACTTGATCAATGGTTTATATGTCATCACTGATCGCAATCGCTTTGAGGTTGAGGTTTGATCTGTCGTTGGCTTCTCTGATGCGATTTGATCTCATCTGTTGATCTCGTGGATCCAATGGCTCTGGTATATTCCTACTGCACTTCCGCTTTCCTTTGGATTTTTGGGTTTTTCTGCCATTCTTTCATTTGTGCTATTAATTAATGAAGACATTAGACTTAGAGGTTTTTTATACAAGATCCATTTTGGATCACGCCTTCCCACTGAAAAGCTTTTGGACCACCAAAAATTGGTTTTAGGCATCGATCAAATGAGGATACCGCTCCTTCACCTGTCTAACTTATATCCATCGTGCTTTGCCTGGATTTGACCCTTTGAGTACCACTCTCAGGTACCCAACATCCCCTTGATGCACATTTCTTACCTTCCTGTCCAGAACTGTGTCCTCCTATAACTCATTGAGATACTCAGGCAACAAATCCTCAATAGAAGGCAACTGACTTTTCTCTTCAGGATCTTCAATCAATGAAGGTTCATACAATCTCAAGTTTTCTGCATTAATGACTGAATAGATCTGTATATAAGCTGGAAAATCAAGGGGAAAGCATTTTCACCAATTTTATCAAGTATCTTGAAAGGTCCATACCTTATGGGTTTTAGCTTCTTACCTTCACCTTGCATTCTGTCTTTGTTGATGTATAGTCAGACTTGATCACCAACTTGAAAACTATGCTCAACTCGATGCTTGTCATGTATTGCCTTGTACTTGGCTTGACTTCTTTCCAGTTGTTCATGTACTGCTTGGTGAATTTCCTAGATTTGTTCAATGAACTTGGTTGCTTTATCCACATCACTGTGTCCATCAACTGCTATGTCTTTACCAAAGACAAAATCCAAGGGAAACTTTGGTATAAAACTAAAAAAAGTCTCAAAAGGATATCTTTGAGTAGAAGAGTGCTAGGCACGGTTGTAAGCATGCTGCACATAACACAAATGCTCATCCCAATGCTTGCGATGCTTGCTACAATAGCCTCTGAGCAACTGGATCACTGTCCTATTAACCACTTCTATTTGACCATCTATTTGTGGATGAAATGTTGTGCTCTTCTTCAACCTGGTGTCCATCAACTCCCATATATTTCACCAAAACTTCCCAACAAATCGAGAATTTCGATCAGATACAATAAAAGTGGGTAACCCAAAATAAACCCATACATTCTGAAAGAACAATTTTGTTGTTTGTTCAGTTGTAACCTGCTTGTTACATGGTATCAAATATACACATTTTACTTAACCTATCCACAACAATATACAAATAATCATGACCTTTCCTAGATTTTGGCAATCCCCCAACAAAATCCATAGAAACACTTTCCCAGGGACGAAAAGGAATTGGAAGTGGAGTGTACAAACCTAATTTCCTATTATTGGGCTTGCTTGTAACACACATAGTACACCCTTTGATATATCTAGAAACCGTCTGATGCATTCTTGGCCAATAACAGAACCTTTGCAATTGTGCAACTATTTTGCTTACACCAAAATGACTTGATATGAGAGAAGTATGTGCTTCTCTAATTATGTTAACTCTTTCAATTTGTGGAATGCATAAATTTCCTAAATGATATAAGAGTTGTTCCTTTACATAATAATCCAATTCTTCTACTTGCTTGCCATGACTTAAAGTTGCATATACATCTTTAAAATCTATATCTTGAGCATATTGTTCAATGTAACTTTCATGCATTACTGAGTTATGCTTAGGTATAGTAAATGCATTTATGATTGGTCTTGATAACATGTCCACAACCTTATTGTGTATGCCCTTCTTATATCTGATGACAAGATGAAATTGTTGTAGAAAACCCATACACCTATAATGTCTTGATTACTGCAATTTAGTTTGTGAGTGCAAATATTGAAGTGGTTGATGATCTGTATGTATGATTGTTTCTTTACCCATTAAGTAATGTTTCCACTTTTTCACACTTTGTACTAATGCATACAATTCTTTATCATATGTGGGATAATTAACTACTGCATAAGTAAATGTCTTAGAATGATAGCATATGGGTTTTCCGTGTTGCATCAACACTGCTCCCATGGCATAGTCACTAGCTTCTATATCAATCTCAAATGGATGTTGAAGATATGGTAGTGCTAGTATTGGTGCTGTACTGATTTTCTCTTTTAAGGTGTCGAAGGCTTTCTATTGTTTTCCTCCCCACTTAAACACATGTTTCAATCCTGTTAAAACATGTAATGGAGCTGCAATCAAAGAAAAGGTAGCAATAAAATTTCTACAGTATTGTGCTAACCCTAGGAAACTCCTAACCTCTGTAGCAGATTTGGGTTTAGGCCAGTTCACAATGACTTCAACCCTAGAAGGATCTATCTTCAATTCACCACCCCCTACAATATAACTCAAATAATTTAAAGATGTTCTGCCAAATTCACATTTTGACAGTTTTACATAGATATTTTCTCTTTTTAAAACATCTAAAGTCTGCTTCACATGCTTTACATGGTCTTCCCATGTCTTACTAAAAACAAAAATGTCATCTAAATAAACAATTACAAAATCATCAATAAATGGTTTGAGTACATCATTCATGACTCTCATAAATGTAGCAGGAGCATTAGTTAAGCCAAAAGGCATAACCAACCATTCATAAAGTCCTTGCTTTGTCTTGAAAGCAGTATTCCATGCATCCTATTCTGCAACTCTGACCTGATGATAACCACTTCACAAGTCTAACATAGAAAAGTAAACTACTTCTTTCAATTGATCTAATAGATCATCAATACGAGGAAGAGGATAATGATTCTTGATCTTTATTTTATTTAGTGCTCTATAATCAATGCACATTCTCCACGAACCATCTTTCTTTCTCACCAGCACAATTGGAGATCCACATGGTGATGTGCTTGGTCGTATAAACCCTTTATCAAGCAACTCCTATACCTGCTTCTTTATCTCTGCATTCTCTAAAGTTGAAAACTTGTGCATTCAAATGTTAGGTAATGGAGCATCTTGCTGCAAATAAATATCATGTACTATTTCTCGCTTGGGTGGCAGACCTTTTGGTTCTTGAAATAGAACATCATACTTTGAAACAACTTTAACTAAGTCAGCTTTCTTTTTAGAATCACAGGCTTCAAATGCATTGGATTTTTCAGGATCCTTTGCCTTTACAACCATTAGTAAAAATTGCTTACATTCACAATTATTTTCATCTGCCCTAAGTTTATGAGAGAATAGTTACCTTTGAGTTTATGAGCTCTTACAATGTATTCTATTCCATTTTTAGTGAGTTGATACTTATTCTCGGCTCTATCGAAAATAGCTTTCCTATCATACAAGTATGGACTTCCCAAAAGAATACCACATATATCCAATGGAACTATATCTAACTCAACCTCATCTACAAATGTTGATCCAATAGCAAACCTAAGTTTACATTGTCTCGTTACTTGTAGCTTTATTTTATCACACACCCAACCTAATGGATATGGCTTCTCATGAGGTTTTGTTTCTAATCCCAACTTCTTTACAATTGTTTCAGAAATCAAATTTACTTGTGATCTACTATCAAACAAAGTATCAATCTTATTGTGCTTGGAAATTACTCTAATACGAAAAAGCTTTTTTCTTTCCCTCTCATTATTTTCATTATCAACAAATTATGAAGAACTACTTGTGGATGCTTCAAAATGTTTACCTTTAATACCTGTGGTTGTAACTGTTGTTTCATCGCCTGAATCTGATCCCAAGTCCTGCTCAATAGCAACAACATTATTTTTCTCCTTTCCACCGAACTTCTTAGGTTTCAGTTTTGGATGCAAAAACCAACAGTGTGCCTCATCGTGACCTTCTTTCTTGCAACGAGTGCATGAAGGTTTATCCTTATTTACAATGTTTTCTTTCCTCTCCTTCTGTTTCAGTTTCTTCTTTTCCTTGCTCTTGCTTATAAAATATTTAGATGATCCCCCAACCTTAGGGTTTACATTCTTACCTCTAGCTTCTAGATGTGTGGATTGAACTAATACATCATCTAAGCTAGTGGGATTAAACATGAGAATAGTATGCTTTAAATAGCTATGAAGACCACCTATATACTTCAATAAAGTCTCAGGTGATTCTAATGATATACCTAGAGTTAAAGCTCTCTTGTTGAATTCCTAAGTATAACTTTGTACACTTTGACCCTTTAACTGACGAAGAGTTTGCCAACTCATCATTTCCCGTTGCATGTAAGCTAAAGGATAGAATTGCTTTTTGATGGCAAAAAAAAAATCGTTCCATGTAGAAATGATTTTACCATGTTTTTGCAGATCAGATTGTGTCTTGCCTTCCCATCATACTAGTGCAGTTCCTCCAATCGAAGGCTAGCCAACTGAATCTTCTTCCTTTCTAAATCAACGTTTTGTACCCTACAATATACATCAATTTGTCTTATCCAATTATCTAGCTTTTCTGCATTGAGTTCTCCATCATAAATTGACAAATCAAACTTCACATCTAATTTGATTAAGAAAGTTTTCTTCTTCTTCTTAGAAGATCTAGTGTTATGCGAAGAAGATGATGAGGATGATGAAGGCGATTATGGAGGAGATGGTGGAGGAGGCATTTCCCCTTTCCCTTTGCCTTCTAGAGGGGAAACTAGAAAAGGTTCCTCTGCTCCTTTGTCTAGTTTAGGTGTTGAAGTGCTTTCACCTCCACCCTTCTTAAATTCCAGATACATCTCTTCCACCATGGCTCAGAGTGTCTTAAAACTTTCTATAAATTGAGATTCTGATCCCAATGGAGCTTCTTCTGCCATTCTCCTCTAAGAATAGACTCTTGCAATCTCTGGCTTAGCCTCAACAAGTTCTCCTTCTCCTAGTCTGAGCTTTAATCTAGTTAGCATTCAAAATCTAGCACAAGCTTGTCTAATCTTAATAAAACCAAAACCAAAAACAAAAGCTTTGATACCACTTGATCCAAAATGGATACTAAATCAAGAAGAAAAGGTATTACAGACTCATGTGTAGGAATGCCTATATTATTTACTGCAACAGATCGAAAAGATTGTGAATAATATAGACAATGGACAGTCAGAAAACATAACAGACACACACATCAACACAACAAATAATCAAGGAGTTCACCAGACTTCCTGGCTACGTCTCTTGGTCTAGCTTTCAGTGTCGACCTCTATATTAAGTCTTCAAGAATAGATTATTACAAGAGTGAGCTAAAAAACAGAGTCTCAACCAATAGTGACATCAAAGAGGGATCTGCAAAAACCTCGAGTTAAAAGAGTGCACAGACTCTCCCTCTATCATGTTACTCTATTCAATTTGCATCAATCTGACTAACTCACTGTCTTTCTGTGATTGTCTTCAACTGACTCTCTTTTTTCTGTGCTTCCATTGAATGGCCTTTAAGCCTATCGGCATTGTCAGTTTAATCCCCTTCTGAGCATTTAAACAATCATTGCAAAAACGCTTAAGGCATTGAGGCCACCTATTTACAAACGAAAGGACCAGGTGCAGGTGAAAATCCCTGAGAACACGCTTTTCCGTTTACACATGGAATACACGGGAATGCACTGACATAGTGGAAAATCCAATCGAAATGCCAAAGCCAGACTTCAAACGATATAAAGTTTGCCCTATAATCCTCTCGGGTCTGCCTCGATCGCAATCGCAAGTCGCATTGGCTACGAGTCATAATCCCTTTATATACCACACCATTGATCTGCCTTCAATCTGACGGTTTGCATCCAACCCAAAACATCAAGTAGTTCACTCAATCTCCATCGTTGATCCACAATCTCCAATACAACGGCTGACAGCCATTTCGGGTGGCCCACTTGCACGGAGATTACCCACCCGAAAAAAGCAGTTTTCTCTCTCTTACGACGTGCTACATGTCAGCCAATGTATGGAATCGGGTGGAGCCTCTCCAATACTACTTACCACCTGAAGCCTACCCAAAATATTGTTTACCTCGGAACATAAATAACATAAAGCCACACTTATAAACCATTTCGAGTCCGCGCATATCGCATAGTATTCAGCCTGCGGTAAGTCCTCCCTTTGGCAAATCTGCGATGCGATATGTAATCTCCATCGTTGATCTGCGCACTCGATTAACGGTCCACGTTGTGTCGCCAATCACAGTCGCATTTCCCTTAGGGCCACCTCCGATGTACTCCGCTGGCCTCTCCATTGATGCGATATCACCAATTTAATCTGGGTCGTTCATCTGGCCAATCCGACGGCTCCTATGTAGCAATACTTCGCTCTCCGCTTCACCCTGTTTTCTGCCATTCCTTCTCTTGCGCTATGAAATAAAATGAATACTTTAGACTTAGAGGTTTGATAAAAGATCCATTTTGGATCAAAATTTTTCTTTGGAACAAGAATTGTTCAGATTGCAAAAGTCCTTGCAAACATTAATGGTGCCTTGTTTCTTAAGAACAAGAATAGAATTGGACACCCATGTGGTGTATTCGATAGGATAGTGGAAACAAACTTGCTTGAGCTTATCGATTTCAGCTTTGATAGCTTCACATTTGGAAGGATGGATAGGGACATGTATGGCATCAAGCGAAGTGTTGATGTGATGTTAAACAATGGCGGGATCAATTGCATGCATTTCAGAATAAGACTAGGTGAAAACATCACATAATTCTTTAAATAACTTGATGTAAGCATCAATTTCTTTCGGGGTGCATTGTGCCCCCAAGATGATATTTTCTTTAATCCCTAATTTTCGAAATGTTAATTTTGATGGTAGGGGAAATGTTAGCCATATTTCCTTCTTCAAAAGCATCTGGTGTAGGAATGGGATTATTAAACCAATCGACTTCACCATGAATGAAGTCTTTTGATTCCACAACATATTAGTCATGGATTTGCTGTGGAAGGAAGTATGCACGATGGTGCATATCATCCCAAGGATAATCATGGGTGGTCATGGATTCCATGATGTCTTCATCAGAGTGAAATATGGGGGGACTAGGGGAATGTAAAAATTCCCACTGTAGATTAAAGTGATTATGCAATGTACTAAAGCAAAATACTTAATCTACTGCTACCATCAAACTTGCATAAGCTTAATCAATTTTGAGCAAGATCAATCTGAACACATATAACAGAGAAGAAGAAATCATACACATGAAACAAAGAATAATACTTTGGGGAAAGCCTCAGCTAAAAACCCCGATCTTTGTATTATCATACAAGTGGAAATATGTTTGGATTACACAAAGCATTAGCTCATAAGCTATCCTGCTCTCAGTACAATCCTACTGCTTCTCATAGATAGTCAAAGGCTTCTCACAAACCTTCTCCTCTGCCCTCCAAGCCTCCTATTTCCTTGCGCAGTTTTTCCTAGGGTCCAGTGCTTCCACTTGTGTGAATTCCCACCTCACACTACTCACTTGGCTCAGAATTAACTGCACAAACCTGAAGGAGATGATTCCTTCTACATGGATGAGTTTCCTTTATAGGAAAAATCCTCCAACTGATAATATACTGTCCCTGTCTCTGATCTCAACTGGGTCTCTGACTGAACTGACATGCATGAGTTATTTATGAGAGAATATTCAGTTATCTGAAGTGCGGCAGTTACATGCATGCATGTATTAACTAACTGAACTCACAATTAATTCAACAAACTGTTTGAATTAATCTAACTGGACTTGACTCAGTTAACTGAGCCAACTAATTACAACTCAATATTACAACTCATCCTTATCTCTTTAACTAATGGATAAATTCCTCAATTAATGGAGACACTGTTGCATGTCCCCACATAGACTTCATGTTTGATTTTCTACAACTAATTAACTCAAGATGAATTAATTAATTATTATACAAATAGCTACTAAGATCAAATTCGAGTTTTACTTCTCAATTTTAGTTCAAGGACTAACTAAAATTGGAATCTATCCCGAAATACTAACAATGCTATTTTTAGCATTTCCATTTTTCATTCCTTGTTGCTATGTCCAACACGGGTACCTGAAATGTTATTTATAGCAATGTTATTTAAAGAAATGCTATTTATAGCATTTCTTGTTGTCCTTTTCAACACTCCCTCTCAACAAGAAAGGCATTGAACTCAAACCTGATCCTGAACCTTTCGAATGTTCTGCATGCAACACTTCTCCCTAGTGTTGTTGCTCCAGCAACTCTAAAAACAAAAATATCTCCCAACTGACCTTCTTCTTGGGCTAGAAACATCCTCTAATGCTAAAGCTCCATCTGCTGGTGAAAAGTGCTCCCTCTCTGACCTCTGAGCTACTGCAACACTCCATGCATCTCGCACCGTTGCACACCTCTTTGTGCCATCCTACACTGGTACAACACTCGTGTGCCTCTCGCATTGTTGTAACCTGCTAGCTCTACACTGCCCTTCCTTTCTACCTGAGCGTAAGCGAAGAACCTTCTGGTTGTGTCTTCTATAAAGAAGCTCTAGTCATTGCCAGCTATAGTAATAGCCCGTCACCCGCCATGAGGTCTTAGCAAGCCAGTATTGTCTGGGGATTCCTGCACTGTAGCTCTCTCTGCTGCTCCATCCACAACTGCCTCTACCCACTCAGCCAGTCCTGCTACTCCTCGTCAGGGCTCCTGTAGCAAGGTCTAATCAAAGAGGTTGGGTACCTCAATGATCCTGCCCCTATTCCAGCCTACTTGGGACTGTCACTCCACATCGCCCCACCTCCAACCTGGAGGTATGGATGCATGTGATCCCTCTGCCCACTTGACTCAAAATTTCCCCCTACTGGAGGTCTCTGCATGAGTATATGTCTCTACTCGATCTCCTCTCGGCTTCTCTAGTTGTGGCTACTCCACAACCTCCTGACGTTGCTTCACCAATTGTGGCTCCTCCAAAATTGTCTGAGACTTCCTCTGGCGTTGCATGTTGAGAGGTAATTCACTCTCCTTCTCAACCACCAAGTCTCCATCAGTTGCCTTGCTCCTCAAGGCTTTGCATGCATCTTGAACCTTAAGAGCATATAGGTTCTTGACTCATGAACCGATCTGCTTCACCTGTCTTTTGGTGATGTGTCAAAGGAAAACCTTTCCCTTACTGAAGACTACATCATAGCCTTTATCTTCTAGCATTGTGATTGACACAAAAAAATTTCCTCAGTCCTGGTACATACTTGACATCAGTCAAGGTAATACGATCTCCATGCTCCCTCTAAAAAACAGTCGTGCCTACACCTGAGACACTATACTTTTCATCATTACCCATCGCTATGAGTATCTGGAGATCTTTCTCCTCCAAGGTACTGAATAAACTCTTGTCGTCGATCATGTGGAAAGAAGCTCCACTACCAAGAAACCAACCACATCCCACCATGGATGAAACCATGCATGCAAAGAGGGTGAAATACAACTCAAACTATGAGGCCAATGCCTCACCTTCAGATCCTTCCTTGGATCCCATCTTGGATTTCTTCAGTGGACAATTTGTAGCAAAATGGCCCACCTCATGACAATGAAAGCATCGCACTTTCGATTTGTCAAACTTCTTCCCACCATGGGAAGAACTCGATTTGGGATGAGAATCCTTCTCCTTCCCTTTCTTTGCCTTACTTGCTAAGGCGCAATTTTCTTCATCCTCCTTGGATGAAGAACCATCTCTGGTGCTTCTTCTTATCTCCGCCTGCATCAGATCCGACCAAAGTCGTTCCCAATCTGGCAGTTTCTCTCTTCCATTTACCGAGTCTTGGTACCTATGCCAGCTCTTAGGAAGACCAAGGAGTGCAAGACTCGCCATGTCATCATTGTCTGTCGTGATCCCTACACTTCCAAGCTCATCCCTGCAAGTGGTGAGCTTGTTCATGTAGAGACCATGTCGCCCTTTTCACACTTGATTTTCTGAAGCTTGTCTTTCAATGCTAGCTTCCTCTGATCATTGTTGTTCTGATATAGATCTTTCAATGTTTTCCACATTGAAAATGGTGTCTCCTTCCCGTGGAGGCTTGAGACAATATGGTCTCGAACTCCCTCCAGGAGGATTCTCCTTGCTATAGCCACACATTTCTTCCATTCTACCAATTTTGTAGCATCAGATGCTACCAGCTTGGGGACTTCTTGATCAATGAAGTCCTTTAGATCGTTATCCTCTAATACTGCTTCCATGTGATCCTTCCAGGCTATATAATTCGAGCTTCCATCAAGGGCATACTCGAGTCTTAAACCGTTGAATGCCATTGGTGAAATTGAGACGTGATAAGAACTTGATTTCTATATTTAGGAACCACAAACTTCAAACTTCTCCATTCTTGTATAATGTTCTTCGCTTTGATCACCTTTGCTCTGATACCATGTAGAAATTCCCAATGTAGATTAAGGTGATTATGTAATGTACTAAAGTAAAATACTTAATCTACTTCTACCATCAAACTTGTGGAAGCTTAATCGATTTTGAGTAAGATCAATCAGAACACATATAACAGAGAAGAAGAAATCATACACATGAAACACAGAAGAATACTCTGGGGAAAGCCTCAGCTAAAAACCTCGGTCTCTGTATTATCATACAAGTGGAAATATGTCTGGATTACAAAAAGCATTAGCTCACAAGCTATCCTACTCTCAGTACAATCCTACTGCTACTCATAGACAAACAAAGGCTTCTCACAAACCTTCTCCTCTGCCCTCCAAGCCTCCTATTTCCTTGCACAGTTTTTCCAGGGGTCCAGTGCTTCCGCTTGTGTGAATTCCCACCTCACACTATTCACTTGGCTCAGAATTAACTGCACAAACCTGAAGGAGATGATTCCTTCTGCATGGATGAGTTTCCTTTATAGGAAAAATCCTCCAATTGATAGTACATTGTCCCTGTCTCTGATCTCAACTGGGTCTCTGACTGAACTGACATGCATGAGTTATTTATGAGAGAATATTCAGTTATCTGAAGTGCAACAATTACATGCGTGCATGCATTAACTAATTGAACTCACAATTAATTCAACAAACTGTTTGAATTAATCTAACTGAACTTGACTCAGTTAACTAAACCAACTAATTACAACTCAATATTACAACTCATCCTTATCTCTTTAACTGATGGATAAATTCCTCAATTGATGGAGAAACTGTTGCATGTCCCCACATAGACTTCATGTTTGATTTTCTATAACTAATTAACTCAAGATGAATTAATTAATTATTTTACGAACAGCTGCTAAGATCATATTCGAATTTTACTTCTCAATTTTAGTTCAGGGACTAACTAAAATTGGAATCTATCCCGAAATACTATTTATAGCAATGCTATTTTTAGCATTTCCATTTTTCATTCCTTGTTGCTATGTCTGACACTGGTACCTGAAATGTTATTTATAGCATTTCTTGTTGCCATTTTCAACAGGGAAGTGAGGCCACATGATGAAGGAGCTATCTTAGGCATCTTCATGAGAGACAAGGTTGACATGCACACCATCAAGGTTGGGAGAGACGTGACTAGTAGATGTGAGATCTAGCTATGTTGAGACTGAAGTGTTCATCGAAGAAGGTTCAATAGAATCATAATAGGAGACATCTTAAGAGTCCCAATATATCGATCCCATGGATGACGATAGGTGGAGAATAAGAACGGTACTATCCGTTGTCTCGAAATTAGGGGGAGAGATCAAGATGGGTGGTTGAGAGACCTCTTGCTATGGCATAGGAATGGGTCCAGAACCCATAGGTAGAGGAGAGGTGGAATCACTATGAGTGGCATCTAATTCGTAGAGCACTTGAAGTGTATCATGAAAGTCTTCGAGACAAGGACAATGATGTGAATAATGGCCATAATTATGACACAAAGCACAGGGGTGATTCATGCGTAATGATTTGTTATTCTTAGCTAACTCGGGTAAGGTGACATGGACGTCAGGAATGTTAGAATTAGGGAAGGTATTGTTAGCTCTACTATGTAAAAGGATAAGAAAATGGATTCAAGCACTCTCAAAGGCTGCAAACACACCTAAGTTCATGCCAAGCAAACCATTTCTGATGTTCAATTCTCCAAATTTTGGCTAAAATCTTCCTACCGGTTGAAGAAGTTGCAAGAGGAAAGCCCATGGAGGAGCGGAAATACACTATCGGGAGGCACAAATACTCTAAAATCATGAAAAATCTCAAATCGCAGGCTTAAGGGTCCGAAATCATATCAGTCATTGGATCTGGCCGATCAACGATCTAGATTGCGTCGGCATATCGCAGTCGAAGCAGGCGGGCAGTGGCAGCGACTCAGGAGACCTCACCGATGAGCGATCGCCGATATCGCATCGGCGGGTCGCAATGGAGGACTTACAAAAGAGGTTTGGGCCTTTATATTTGGCGATATGCGATCGCCGACACCACATCGCCGATATCGCGTCGGCATATCGCATCGGCGCTTACAAAGGGGGCAGGGCCTTTTGCATGATTATGTTTGCGATGCGATAAGCCGAACCCGATGGCGCTATAAATTATTTCGCATAAATTTTCGGGTCCGCGGCGATATCGCTGTCGGCAATTTCAAAGGGGTGGAGCTTCTATACAAGATATGCAAAGCGACTCGAAAGGCAGACCCGATAGAAAAAATAGCAAGGTGGGCGGTATTTCGCAGTGGCGCGTAGATGATGAAAGCAAGCATGCAGCAGTACAGCGCAGTAGGTAGCTGCCTTCAAGTAACAGTATGGCCAAGCAGGAAAGAAGACGTGCCCCAAACAGATCAACATTTATCAGTCATGATGAAGCCATTTCAATGTTCAGCGACTGCAGTTAATCAACAGTATGGCCGAGGAGAAAGTAGGACACCGCAGATCTAGTCAAAGCATTCAATAGTTATGGGCTTCACCCATATTTCATTACACCTACCCAAAAAGGACCGCAGAGCACCAGAGAGGGACAAATCTATTCAAAATACAGTCAGATTTTTATCAGAGGGCCATTCCTAAATGTAAATATGGTTGGTGGCCATTTATGGGCTCCTCCACGCATTGTTTAGCAGAGATATTTTATATTGCAACACTATATATACTCAGAACTCAGATGTAATCAGGTGATGAGTGTTTGATGAATGAGAGCTTATTGTAGCCTTCTAACTTCTGGAGACTATAACTACTTTGTAACCTGCAACGGCTGGTCTTCATTTCCAATTGATACAAGCTTCTTTTGCTGTTAGTTGCTCACTTTCCATTTCTTCTTCTTGTTCCAGGTTGTGCCTGTTTTGCATTCGTTCATTTGCTGTAAATGTTAGCATTAGAGGGGCTGTCATCCCACCTCTGTGTTAGAATTTGGCACGCATAACTGATCATGTATGCAGGCTTCTGTTATTGTAATGCATAGAGAGTTGTCATCCTGTCTATGTATTAGAATCCAGATTTACAGACCTTTTACTGGTTGCCGCCGGCCATCACAGGGTCCTGTGCATCCGCTGGGGTGATTAGTTTTCTTCATTATCACCTTTACCTAAGCTGTGAGTAATTGGTGGTTAAAAGCCTTGTAGTCTGGGGGTGTTCACCCATGTCTGGGGTCAATCATAGTAGAAGTGGTTATCTGGCTTAAAGGTGTTGCGCATCCTCCATTTATCCATCATTTCATCCGATAGAACTGTTAAATTTTTAATGTTCCTGAGCATCACTGATATACAACCTAGGTGAGTTTCTTGGGGTGATAACAGGTATCAGAGACCACATTCTTGATATGAGGGAGTTTGGGACAATTATTGGTGGCATAACCAACAACATCACACAAAGCACATGGAGGAGTGGGCTTTGGTAGCTTAGGAGGAGCTGGGGTTAGTTGGGGTGTTGTTGTAACGGCTACAACCACCCTCCAAAATTTTTCCTTTGCTTCGTTTTGGAGCCTCCCTCCTTAAATCTCAGCAGCTTGTCTTGCACTACTCACGTACTTGTGTTTTCATTTGAATTTATCTTTGGATCTATAGCTTGTGTCGCTTACTTTCTATGTAGTCTAACCACAAGTTGACCCCCCGTGACTTGGTTGCATCTGGTTCTTGCACTACCTTGGAAAACTATGCATTCCTAGAGGGAAACCAACCTTGCTCTTAAGAATTGCGCAGTGTAACCCAGCAATGAGCCTTGCTCTCAAGAATTGCGCAGACCCAGCTGGCAGCTTGTGTTCAGCTGGGAAATTGCACAGAGCAGTGCAAGCCAATAAGTGAGCCTTCAACTATAGAATTGCATAGAACTAGATGATAGCCTGCCTTCAGCTGGGAAATTGCGCAGAGCCTAAGAGGCAGCCCAGAGCCACTCAAACCCATAAATTACGCAAAACATATTGTGCTCAAAAACTGCTTAGTGCATGAACGAGAGAGTTGCCTGGTCCTCCCAGAACTATGCAATATTTCCAAGCAGTGCATGGTAGTTTTCCCAGAAAGAAAGAAGCTAAGAGGAAAAGCATCCCTATGAAGTAGGGATTTATTATTAGTTTCTCTAAGGTGACACATTGTCATCATTAGAAGTTTCTGCCAAGTGTCGTTGTTGTCCTTGATCTTGAGCAGATGCGTTATGAACTCTCTTTTGCTCAACTCTATGTAATGGATGCCTCTAGAGCTCACTTATACATTCAATCATCAAGCTCTAGCTTCCCCAAGATATCAAGGATCCCTCAGAGCATTTTCATCGCTTTTCAAGGAGAGTTTTGTTTTTATCGCCTTTTGCTGCTTTTTCTGTTGCTTTGTTTATTTAGCTTGTGAGAGTGTTGTTTCACTCATTTTTTTGAACGACCGTTGGCATTTAACTTGTAGAAGTGTTGTTTCAAGTTATATATCGCCTTCCCAAAGTATCGCATGAGTTTTCATGTTTTTGCACCAACAGTCCCCTTTCGGCAACTCCCTTCACACACTTCGTGTTCCTTCAGTTTAATCGATTGATGTACTTATTTCACATGCATACATCTACACTTAGTTAGATCTTCACTCAATATCACACCATCCTTTAGATATTCTTGTTTTCACACTCCCTATGGGCAGATCTGAGCTCCCCTTGCCCAGATCTCACATCTCACTGCATGCACTGCATAATTTGGGAGCTCAAGGCCTCTGCCTTGGCTTCTGGAATTGCGGAGAGCATTTCTTGGGCTGGCTCCAACTACACAATACACTATTCTAGGAGTTAGTTTCCTAGCTTGTTCACTAAGACTGCACAATGCGCAATCTCTCCCAGGCCCTCTCCCAGACTAAACTACGCATTGCGCAGTTCCAGTTGTCAAGCTTCCACACTGACTGTTAGGATTGCGTAGTGTAAAGTTCCCATAGTCAGTCAGTCACCCCTATTAGTCAAAACCACACATTTCCTCTCATCAAATGCCCTAGTTACTACTTGATCATGCTGTAAATTTAGAATTGTAAGATCTAATCTTTGCTTGCCATGAGTGTCCTTTCTGTCCCACACGTACCACACTTGTGAAGTGCTTCTCTCCATAAATCATTGTAGCATGGCACCAAAGAGAGTTGTTTCAAGAGTGACCACTAAAAGAAGTATTGGGGAGGTAGTTGAGTAAGCACCAACTTGCTTGCTAATATATGTGGATGCCCAACTATTTATAGAAAATGAGTCAACACTAACATGATAGCAAGATCAACAACAGTGGCAGAAGGCGATAATCTGGTACAGGATCAGGGAAAGAGGAAATTGTTGACATAATAGAGGGATAAAAAAGTTGTAGAGAGAAAGAATATTCAATCTTCATGCATGTAGCCTTGACAATAGAAGAAAAAGGAAGCAGAGGACATAGATAATAGAGCGAAGGAAGAGAGGAAAGAAGAGCTTGTAGGTAGAAGAACTGAGATCGCAGCAATCAGAAAAAGAGTCGAAGGAAGAATAGGACTGAGAAGAAGAAACAAGAAGAAGGACAAAGGAAAGGCACAATGACAAAACAAACAACACTAATATAGGTTGATGAGTTGGAACAACCAATAGTTGAGGAAGAGCGTGAACAAATGCAGGTCACCAAAGCTAATCACAAGAACCAAGTCTAGCTGGAGGTCAACAAGTACATGGAGAAGCTGATGCGTGAGGCCACCAGAAATGACTTGCAACTGAGTGTAGACAACATGCAAAAGTACATTGATGGTCCAACCACACTCAGGACAATGTTGTGCATGCCTCAGGATGAGATGGACACAGGTTCCAAGACCACATACTCGGATTCCATGGAGGCAAGAGTCTACTTTTAGCAAGATAACATCAAGTAGTTTGGGGACATCACAACGCATTACCAAGCTTGGCATCAATAAATGGCCGAGAAGCATCAAGTGCATGTTGTCAAATTGGTATTTCCCCAAACCTCAAAGTCATAGTGTTTTGTCTTGTTAGGTTGTCTCTAGCCTATTTTGTCTCACATGGGTACATGTGGTAAATTGTATTATTGTAAATATGTTGCAAGTGAAATTCCAAGTGTCACTAGTGGAATGTGAACAGTCATTGTGTAATGTGAAGAGTCGTGAGGGTAGTCCAAGAGTCAAAGGGGAATGTCAAGGGTCACCCCACCCTTTGCTATATATACAACCTCATAACCCATAGTACAAGATTTTGTGAACCAAGATTTTGGCTATGCATTGCCTAGAGGAGGCTTGGAGAGTATTGTGATGAGCCTTGGCTTCTCCACAACATAGAGCAAGTACATCTCTTTGGAGGAGCAGGCGGTGTTGACTGTAACGTTCCACTATTGGGGCTAGTGGTTGCCAATGGTGTATGTATGGATGGAACTTTCACTTAATATATATAATTGAGCCAACACTTTTTCATGCATATGTTGTTAATGTAGTTCGATTATTCTGGTTACTTTGGCGAGCTGGGTAGCACTGCAACTTCTTCCTCTGCAAATTACCTTATGCGGATATGCGGAAAAGACATGCGCATATGCGGATATGCGGGACTTTCCCTCTGCAAATGAACTTAATCCGCATATGCGGAACAGCTATTTGCCGCATCAGATAAGAAACGATAAGATGCGGAAGAAACGATAAGATGCGAATAAGAAGTCAAAGATGCAGATAAGATAGGATAAGAAGGATAAGCAAGGAAGCACCCCATTTGTGTATAAACTATGTTGTATACAATTGTACGAATCTTGTTGAATTCGTGTTGTTGTATTAACCCGTCATTTTGGATTGTGGACTATTCCACTTCCAACCTATGATGTCATTCATCTCGTATCTTCCTTTCACACTGCATACTATTACAAGATTCCAAGGGACACACTTCATTTTCCCCTCTGTGTGGTAGAAACCCCATGCATCTCACTTAACTTGTTGCAAGGTCACACACTTGCTTTCGACAAAGTTATGATACTTACCTTTGCGCGCTACCAAAGTCAAGGCACTACTATACTACCCACTGCTAGGACTCCTACTCCAAACGGTTTGAGGTCTAGTTGGGACTTCTTACCAGGGAGATCCCCTGACATGTTGGTGGGTCAAGCATCGTCAACATTTCTGGCGCTATAAGGAGGGCCAGATGACAAGATGAGCCCTCAAATTTTGTTTTGAATCTCTGCACGTCATTCATGACTTACATTACAATCTCAACTCCATCATGTTTTTCTCATGCACATGATTTCGAAGTGTCGGAGGACGTCATTGATGACTTGTCAAAAATTAAGTATGACGGTGAAGGCAGAGCAACCTTGCTAAGACACGTAGTTTCCTTTGTAGGCTTCTTTCATAGGAATGAAGTCCTTTCAAACGACATTGCCTGTGGGTTGTTCGCTTACACGCTCAATGGGCATGTTGACCAATGGTGTCACCCATTTCCCGCAACATCCATTCACTCTTATGATCACACGATTGATGAGTTAATCCGTGCTTTCTATCATTATGACCGCAAAGCACTCAACAAAAATATTATGGAATTACGGAAAGCACCTAATTAATTTCTTGTGCAATTTTGGGTGCACAATTTTGGGTGTGCTTCTTGAAGATGAAATTGATTGGAAAATTCTCAAGGAATGGTTTCAGTATCTTCTTCACATATCTGAAAATCCTCACGAGTTAGAATCATTCGAACCCCTCCCATCATACCTCGGTGTTAGAGTTGCCAAATCTAAGATGGACAAGGTTGTTGTCACAGGTGATCCGTTGTCTAATCCTCATAAAACAACTCTGGCCCCGTAGGATGAGGTGGGAGAAGTTGCGAACCCATTTCTTGAACCGTCACCTCCTCCCACCCCACTTGCTCTGGATTTCTGTGTATATTTGGACTGCAACCCTGATGGTTGTCACGAGGTCTTGTCTTCTCAACCTATGTCCTCTGGTCCCTTTGATCCTCTGGATTGTACTGTGTTGTGTTCATCCATTCTAGACTCCACATCTATTGTTCACAAGGATCAAGTTGTCGATGAAGTTGGTGTTGAGCAACCAACCTACACTGTCATTTTTTATGAGTATGTGTGGGAATATGAAGAAGAATATGTGGTGAAGGATGACCTCCTTCTATCCGCATCTCATCTGCTCTATCCTGACATCTTCTGTGAACCTGCCATTTTTGATTTGTCTTGTGAAAATTCATTCTTGGATGTTTCTATTTTGGATCATTCACAAGACACATGGGATGCCAGTCTATCATTTAATTGCGGAGAGGACAAATCTTTCCTTCTGAATCCACTCAGTCTATCATCTTTCATTTCCGAAAATTTAGAAGGTGAAAAATTATGTTTCTCATCAACTCCTCTGTATGATTCGTCAGATCATGAGGATGTCGATGTACATCTGGAATTTTCTAATCGTGGTTGTCGTGAACCCTTCACTCAGTCATTTGATCACGATGTTAATTCACTCGCTATTGATCTTTCCAAGCCACTGGTCTTTGATGATCGACCCGCTAAGGAAGTGGAAACCCCTCAAGCTATCAAGGCACTTCAACTCGAGCTGATGGTTATGTCAGGTTCTTGTTGTATTGAGGTTAATTCCGCTCCCAATAAGAAATCTCCAGGCTCCTCATCACTCTCTTGCACGCATTGAAAATCAATCTAATCCACATACTTCACTTCCTCCACCAGAAACTCACAATCTTATCGCTCACGTCTTGGAGGAGTCATATGTAGCAACTCATGTTGCGAAACACAAGCTTTCTTCTTTCTACATGTTTGCCTGTATGTCAAGGTCAAAAGAGTGCACATGCTTGTTGTTTGCATACAATGTGTTCCCACACCATGGTACGCCCGCAGAGTGTTTGTCATGTGATTTCACTTTTTTCTTTTCTGTGGATGCTTTCAAACTTCAAGCGTGTTGGTTTTCACTGTTTTATCTTTCTTGCATGTTGGTTTGCCTGAATATCCTTCTTGACGACCGTGCCTTCACTTACATGGGCCAACCAATGCATCGGTGGCTGCATTGGAAACATCACTTCACGTGAGTAGGCCCATGTATTGTTTAGCTTAGGAGTAGGAGTACTGTTTGCTTTCTTTTTTGCTTATGCTTTCATGTTTTGATTTGCTTGCTTGTTTACTTTCTTTACTTTTGCCTTTTGCTCTCTTTTTTGCTTGTTTGTTTTGCGCCCATAGGCATAGCTTCACATGAAACCATGTTTGGATCTTGATATAAGCAGGGTGAAGTACAAGAGGACTTGTACAACTATCCAAATTTGGTTATCTCTTATCCCCTCTCTTTATGAAGAGCTTACATTCTTCAGCCAATGATACCCTGATGGAAAATATGTTCTTTTTAGAGTGAGTCTTGGTAAATCACAACGCTTGCACCTTAAATCGTATCACCTACTCCTATCAGTTCTTCTATATTTGGTTAACCCTTATCAACTCAGTGAAGTAGAGTGAGGGGGGAAACCTTAACAAGTATATCAGAGGTATATATAACATGATTCTCTGAAGGGACAACCTCTTCTGCTCTCAATATGATCCAGATGGATATTGGTGGCCACCCGCCTATTCCACTTGGACCCCCAAAACTGTCTCTTTTAGTTTTTTAGTTTCCTTAATTGTAGCACAATTTACTATTTTTGGCAGTTCTTTCGGGTCTTGAACTTCCGAAGCCATTTTTAGGGAAAATAGAGAGACCAAAAACGTCCCAATTTGACTTATTAATTCATTTTCAGCCTTCTCTTTGAGATCTTCGAAACGAGGTATTATGATAGCCAAAAGGAGATCGTATGCCAAAGCTACGATCCTGGGAAGTTGATGTACCAATTTACCCAAACAGGGCCCACAGTTTTGGTGCTTCATCTCCTAGGGTTATATTTTTGGATGTTTAGGGTTTTCCATTGTTTCTCAATAATAAATAGGCCTTTGAGCCTCATTGTAACACAATTCAGAGGCATGTAGCTGCCACATCTCTTCTCAGAGATAAGCTACCATCACCCAAGCTAGCCTTATTTCCATTCTGTTTGTAAGCATATTTCAGTATTTGATATTAATGAAGTGAAGTGTTATTTCTATTGCATCTTTGAATTTATGGTTATATTTGTAATTTGTTACGTTCCTGTTTAAATCTAAATCAGTGGTATCAGAGCGGTATGCTCTTTCTTTCTTTTTCTTTGCATGTCCCCAACGAGGTTGGGATATAAGGAGTTAGAGTTCAATCTAGTTGAACCTTTGCAAGATCAACCTCGCAAATCCTGGCGGCCTCCCATGGCAAAAGAAAAGAAAGATGAGGTGGTAGGAGATCCTTTCAAAATGTTGCTCGAGGAAGCCCTCGAGTGATAGAGGGACGCGATGATGGATAACTTTGCTCAGATCCTTCAACGACTAACCACAAGTGATGCATATTCATCCAGAAGCCACTCTGGAGGTGCCACTCCTTTTAAGGTACAAGTTAACTTCAATATTCCCATATTTGAAGGCCTGATAGATGCAGACGTCATAGATAAATGGTTAAATTTGTTGGAAGGATATTTTTCAGTTCAGGACTTTTCCAATCAAGAAAATATTACTTTTGCACTTCTCAAAGCCGTCCCACATGTCAAGGACTGGTGGGAAACCTATTGTGAACAAAAGGACGAGAGTGAACCCTCATTGTTTTTAGCCGCATCCACTTGGGATTTTTTTCTGAGATGCCATCAAGGAACAATATTACCCTGTTGGGAGCTATGAAGATAAATACATAAAGTGGACCACGCTACGGTAGGGAAGGGACCAAGATTTGCCGAAGTTCACAAATATTTTTCCATACCCTTTGCATGAAGCTGGGTATCAAGTATGCTGAGCAACATTTGGTGCTCAAGTAACGTGGTTGTCTACACAAGTACATCTAGGACGAGATGGATTTCTTGGATATTTCCTCGCTTGGCACGGCGTACCGGTACACTGTCAAGATTGAGCAGAAGTTTAAATAGAAGAAGCGGGACTTTAGATCCGCGAATCCAAAGCAAGGAAAAGGCACCCCCAAACCACATAACAAAGGACCAAGCCAAGGCGGGGCTACCCAAGGCAGCCCATCAAAGCCGCAAGCAAAGAACAACACCATGAAGACAAAGAAGGACACGGGAAAATGGTGTGAGTTCCATAAGGGCTCCACTCACAATACAAATGAGTGTCGAGCCAAGCAGTCACTAGTGGTCGAGCTGAAGTCTTCTGAAACATATGCATGTTTTGAATCTGAATCAGAGCCCGATAAGGGAATTGACAAATGGAATTAGATAATTAATGCGGAGACCAGTGCCACCATGGCCACCACCAAGATCCAGAAGATTGAGCTTGAAGATCGAAAGGAGGGGGAATGCCTCTTCCACTCACAGATGTGGGTGAAGGGTTCTTTGCTGCAGTTCAATATCGACAGCGGGAGCCAAAAGAACCTCATTTCAGCAGAGGTTGTGAAGTGGCTAGGCCTAAAGACTACAACACATTCACAATCGTACACAATTGGGTGGCTTCACCAAGGACGAGATCTTTGCGTCAGCCAACAGTGTCGCCTTCCCTACAAAATCAAGCCCTTCATGGATGAGGTAATGTGTGATGTTTCTCCTCTTGAATTTTGTGATGTATTGTTAGGACAACTGTACTTGTGGAACCGACATGTTGTATATGAGTCTAGACCTCACTATGTGATTATTACCTTGGCCAACAAGTTGTACAGGATATCGAAGGTAGCCCCGCCCACTGCCATCTCTTTGATCACTACAAAGAAATGCAGTAAGATCATTTCCCATATCAGGAAATTTGTTTTCCTTATGATTCACCCTTAGGGAAAGAAGAAGGTCATGGACACAACTTCCAGGCAGGGCTCCTCTGCACAGCAGCAACAAATGGACAAGGTTGTGAAGGAGTACAAGGATATTTTCGCCTCACCTACAGGGGTACCTCTGCACTATCAAGTCAACCACTCCATCAATCTAACCCCGGGTGTGTCGTTTACCAATGGGTCGATTTATTGACGCTATGTTCTGGAGAACAATGAGATCGGGAGGAAGATTCAGGAACTATTACAAAAAGGACACATCAAGCCAAGCTCATCACCTTGTGGGAGCCCGATTGTATTGGTACAGAAGAAGGATGGGACGTGGACACTCTGTATTGACTACCGAATGTTGAACAAGATCACTATCTGAATAGGTACCCAATCCCACAGATTGATGACCTTCTTGACCAGCTAAAGGGGGGCAAATATTTCAACAAGATTGACTTGAAGTCAGGTTATCACCAAGTGCCTATCGAACCCTCTGATGTGTGGAAGACTGCCTTCAAATCCAAGGAGGGCCTTTTTGAATGGTTGGTCATGTCGTTTGGATTGACGAATGCCCCTGCAACGTTCATGAGATTGATGGACGACATCATGTGACCCTTCACCAATGCATTTGTGGTGGTGTATTTGGATGACATCTTGATCTTCATCCAGAGTTGGGACGATCACCTCCACCATATTCGATAGGTCCTTCAAACTCTACGACAACACAAATTGTGTGCTAACTTGGAGAAATTCACCTCTGGCCTAACCCAGGTTCAATATCTAGGATACATAATTGATGAGAAGGGTGTACATGTGGACCCATCCAAGATACAAGTCATTCGGGATTCGCCAGCCCCAACCACTCTAATAGAGCTCCGCAACTTTTTGGGTCTTGCCAATTTCTACTGTAGGTTCATGTTGGGGTTCTCTCATATCACTTGTTCTCTGAGTTGAAGAATCGCCTCTATTATGCACCAGTGCTCACATTACCAGACCTGCAACAACCATTTGAGATTGAGACATATGCCTCTAACTATGCTATTGGTGCGGTTCTTACTTGGCATGGGTATCCGTTGGCTTACCATAGTGAGACACTTTCAGCCACAGTCCGAAAGTACCCCACTTATGAAAAATAAATGTATTCCATTGTGCAGGACTACTATTAATGGAAGCATTACATTATGGGGAAGGAAATGATCATCCACACACAAATGGTGCACCAGAAACGATCGCCATCAGAAATGGTCCACCTACTTGCAACAGTTCCATTTGAACATTAAGTATAATAAGGGCAGCACCGATAATGTCGTTGATTGCCTCAACCGACCACCGACCATGGCTCTGATCACTGTGCTCAACTCCTGTGGGTACAAGACATCGAGGTTGCCGCATCTTTATAAGAGCGGTCCAGAATTCAGCAACACATACCAGACACTCCTAGAAGGGAAGCAAGTTCCAAGTTTTCACCTTCAGGATGCATTGTTATGCCACCTCGGACACATCTGTTTTCCTTCGAGCGAGCGTGCCAAGATGATTTAGGAGGCGCACTACAGTCGGGTTGTTGGACATTTCAAAGTAGAGAAAACATTGGCGGTATTGCAAAAGTATTTTTATTGGCAAAAACTTCGTCAGGATGTTGGGAACTACATTAAATCTTGCACCGCCTACGCCATTGCCAAACCAACCATCAAGAAGCAAGGCCTGTATACTCCTCTACCTACTCCTAGTCATCCTTGGGAATTTATCTCCATGGATTACATGTTGGGCCTTCCTTCTACTAAGCATGAAAATGGTTGCATTTTCATGGTCGTCGATAGCTTCTCTAAGATGGCCATCATGGCGGCCTACAAGAAGAGTATCATAGCAGAGACCACTGCTAAGATATTCTTTGAGAAAGTGTGGGTGCACTTTGGGATCTCATAGTCCATTGTCTCAGATCAAGACAACAGATGCTTGAGTGCATTTTGGTCAAGTCTCCGGTCGATGCTGGATACAAAACTTACTAAGTCCACGGATTTCCATCCCCAAACCGATGGCCAAACAAAGGTTGTTAACATGATGATCATACACATTCTACACATGTACAACTCGAAGCATCCACACACAAGGGATGAAAGCCTCCCCTAGTTCTAGCACAGCTACAATAGATCTCTCCACAACTCAACGGACCACAGCCCCTTTCAGGCAGGGTTGGGATTTCAGCCATTATGTCCCATTGATGTGGCCATACCATTTGCATCTACTCAGGCATATCTGACTCATGTCCAATCCAAAGCCGACAGGGCTAACAGCTTCATTTAGCACATCTAATACATCCGCCAACAGGTCCGCGGTATATTGGACAGATCCAATGCTAAGTACAAGCATCGCCATGATCAACACCGAGTGTCGCACGAGTTCCAGGTGGGCGATAAAGTTTGGCTACATTTGCAAAAGGAGCATCTCGCTGGACCCCACTGCAAGCTTCGCCCGCTCTGATATGGACCATACACCATCACCAAGATTATAGGGGACAATACTTTCAAGATTATAATTCCATCTTTCCTTGGTCTGCACCCAATGTTCAATGTAGACCACCTTCAGCCATACTTTCCACCATTGCTAGACACATTTGTCGTTGCAGAATAGTTCACACCAACAAAGCTAAACCCATAATGCATGGAACATGCCACCACTAATTGGATCATGGACACACAAATCAAGAACACTTGCTAGCAGAAGATCTAACTATATCAAGTTGTCAAAACTGGCCAACTCCTTCACCAAGGCAAGTGGCTCACCAAGGACCAAGTTCAACAGAAGTTTCCCCATCTCATGCAGGCACTCAACGCAGTGGGGACCATTGCTTCCTAAGGGGTGAGGAATGATCTAGGCAGATATTGGTGGCCACTCGCCTATTCCACTTGGAGCCCAACAATGTCTCTTTCAGTTTTTCGATTTCCTTATGTGGTGAAGTAAAATTATGAGTGCGGACAGAAAGAATTCCTCTAGCCCGATAATGGGTCTAGCCACAACTGATACATTTTATGGGAGATTTCCTTGGGTTAGAACCAATTAATAGGGCCTGCCTCTTAGTTCGCTTATCCCATTTGGTGATGACCTTGCTTTCTCACTCCAGTTATCTCTCGTTTCCTTCTTCGAACCCCTGAAACAAGCAAACAACAATAAACAACAACTGTGATAATAGACAAGTTGTAATTTAGCCTACTTAACAAGTCAAGAATCATTACGCCATAAACATGTGAGATGACACATTATGTAGGAAATCAATCGATAGTTGCATATATATTAAATCAAGAAGAGATTACAACCATTATCTTAACGTTGTTGTTCTCCTCCGACAAAACCAGGTTCCCACACACTTCTGTTAGCATTCCATGATGGCCTCAACAATGAAATTTTTAAGGCTCTTCCCTTTAGGCTTCACACTAAACCAAATTCACACTTCTCCCTCACACACAACTAGAGAGCTACAACTATGAATAGCTTGTTGTTTACTCCAAAACTAATTAGCACTTGCACACCAACATTAACACTAGCTTATGCTTGGGAAAAAATGGAGGTTTATATAGCATGAATGGATGGGAGATGGTTCCTCTTCTCATGGTATAAGTTCTTATCTCTTGAGGTAGTTCCATCCTTATAGGGGAAAGGAGCCCAAACTGACATCCTCAACTCCATCCCTCTCAACCATTTACTAGACATCTGTTACGAAGCTTCTAGAGCTGGAAGCTTCAGCTCCTTATTTAAAGAACTTTTCAAAAGGGGATCGGCGTGACTGAAACAAAGCTTAGTCGCTCTAGTTGGCGCTAGGGACAATGTTAATCCCTACATATAAGTGTTAGGAGGACAAAGGTCATTAGTGTCGGCCTTGTAAACTGGGAAAAACAGAAGATTTGTGGGAAATGGTGCAAAAGGGAATTGTTCTGCTCATGAAGAGGGATGCAATGGGAGTTTCTTCATGAAGGGGAAGCATGTATGGTTCATTGTAGAGGTCCTTCAGGATTATGGAACGGGGAGTACAGGGACAGTGACAAAATGTTGTGTAACAGATGCCCCTAAAGTGTGAAGGCCAAACTAGAGTAAGGGATGAAATGCTTTATGAATCAGTGCAGGGAACCGAAGTTTGTCATCGAAAAACCTGCAAGAAAGTACATATACATATACATAATAGAAAAATCTATCAAATGATACATGAATTGTGGCATGGACACAACCATCTAGAAAATGATCATGTAAACGGATCCAGGCATGGGCGCAACCATTCGATAAAGAGGATCGTATTGAAACCAAGGTATGGTCGCAACCATCCAATAATGAGAAGGATCACATATGATAACTCATGGTATGGTCACAACCATTCATCTAAAAGAGACACGTATATCAACATAATCATGTCACGTCACTTTGCAACCTGGACTTTTGTGATCAGAGCCCAGGGTGTTAGGCTCCAACATGACCCGATCAAAGTACAAATTCTAACATGTGAATAGATGTATTGACGTCGAACATGCTAGAAAATCGCTTGATTACCAGTCAATGATGTAAACTGTTAACAAGCACGAGAGAAACCACCAATAATGACAATGGTCCTCAAGGTACTAGCAACACAATTCACGGAATGTGAATAGAGGAACTAAAGATGAACACCCATGAAATCACTCGATCGAAAGCCAATGATGTGAACTTGTCGTGGAGTGCGAAGAACATGCCATTAGGGAATGCAAGCCCTGAGGTGTTGGAAGGGAGTCTCTTGGTCAACTTCCCGGATAATGAGTTGAAGTCGACAGGAAGAGACCATGTCGAAGGAGGGCCATAATGTATCCCACATCATCGACACGAGACAAAGGGATGCAAAAATGATTTTGGATGATACAGATAATCAGAGGTAAGTGTAACTACATAAGGAAAACTCTTGAATATATCAGTGACACTACTGGAAGTTTGGTAGCTTGTGGATCCATAAGATAGGCAGTAATGATGATGTGGCATAGATCAAATGGAAGGCAAAAATAAACTACCCAACCTAAGAAGGTCAACGATAAAATGGAGGGTGTCCCAACCTGACACGAAGCAGAAAATACCATGTTCAAGAGTGAGCTGCCAACACAACTGATTGAATTTCCAAAATTTTCCCCACCATTTCTGGTAGGTACCCCAATTATTTTTTAATCGCAAGCTTGAAGAGGATAGCATATGCTTGCACTGTAAGTTCATCATTTGGACGAATCCGACCTAGTAAGTTTAACGAGCCCTAGGAAGGAGAAGCTCATGTTCATCATGGTGACGAATCAGATGTCATTTAATATTTTAACAAGTCCGACAAAGGTGTAACTCAGTATCTTTTTCATGTTTAGAGAGTTTGAAAAAGACACCGAAAATAAAACTCCACATGGTCCCTTTTCGTACATTTGTGTCTCTCAAGCCCAAAAAGGTAGAAAACAATACTTGAGAGAACCACTTGACTATTTCAGTTAAGGAGTACCTTTTTCATAAATAGTGCATCCCAGCCCAGAAAAGGGGTAAATGTATATTGGGTGCATGACATTTCGCATCCGTTAACGAGTTTGAAACGACAAGGGCTCAGCTATCTTTTGGTTTTTAAAGGGTTGGAAAAGAGCTTGAAAGCATACCCCATTTTATTCTCTTTTATGAGTCAAAAGGGAAAAATACTCAACAATCTTTTCATTTGAGTTTTACGAGTCGAGAAAAGATATGAAACGTGACTCGACATCATCGTTGAACATCCATCACCTATCATTGCACAAGAAGGTAAAGTGCATTATCTAATTCTTGAGGCAAAATATGTCGAAACATTTACAAAACCTAATATTTCATGAAAAAAACTGAATAAAAGGGAGGAAAAGTGAATATTTTTTACCATTTACCATTTTACCTTCAGTTGTAGGTAAGAGCCAAAGCCCTAAGCTCCATTTCCATACCATTTATTCCTATTTTCATCCATTTTTTGGATTTTTGAGGAAGGTTTTGTCAAAAAAAAAATCGCCCTTGGTCAGTGCGAGTTCCGAGCACGGAATCGTGCCAATCGAGGGTGATTAAAACGTCCTATTGTGTCGTCGACGCAACTATTTTTAAAACAGGCACATCGACGCCATGAACAAGGAAAAAATCATTTTCCTTTCAAAACCATCGTTGGAATCCAAAATTTATTGGCCAAAAATGATTATTGACTTAAATATATGGTTTTTACAGGAAAGAATCGTCAAAAATGGTAGACTGAAAAGAACGTGAGCACGAAGATGTGGACACCCAGGCATTGAATGATCCAAATTTCCTAAATTCTTTGAGGAACTGTGGGCTCCTCAAGTTCTTTCTTACACCAAGGATGTGGGCCCAACCTAAGCTGCTTCGATACCTGATTAGTCTCTAGGACATAAATCGGTAAATATTCATCATTGGCGACCAGGAGCTAAAGTTAGAAACTTTAGACATATATTTCATCACATGACTGTCCTGGAGAGGGGAACCAATCAACCTATATGGGTCATGACCGAATGCGGCGAGCATATCCATCTTGCTTGCCGAACATTGCCCTGAAGCCCTCAAATCCAAGAGCGGCAAGATTGAGATTGCCACCATGCGAGATCTGACACTGAGAGTGCTATTGTTGACTATCAACAGAGTGGCGGGGTCCCAAGCAGTGCACGAGACTAAAAATTCGAAATTTCTATATGCTATTGATTGTACATCACTGACGATCTTCAATTGGGTGGAAGCCATGAATATCAACATAAAATGCTAGCTAACAAAAGCTAAGGCGGGGAATCTGAAGCAATTTTGCTTTGAATCTGTATTAGTGACCTTTTTTCTTGGAACGGGTGTCGTTGTTCCCACTGAGGTAGATCCTCTGATGCCATGCGACCCATGAATGGCCCGTTGGATGCCTAGGATCACTCAGGCCCAGCACATATCTTACAGGCCTACCTTCTTTTCATGGCTACCACGACAACTGATTGTCATGGAGGATTAACCATACAACGGCACCGACTTCCGTGGAGATCTAAACATGTTGCTGCCAGATGGAGAGGATTTCAATTACGAAGGTAAAAAAATCATTTTTTTGTGACTTTTTAGTTGTTTTGATATATATGTGTTCATAACATTTCATTTTGTTAATGCATATGTTGGACCAGAGCATCTTGCTAGGATGTCCCTAATAGCCAGGCATGTTGCCCACCAGTTTGATGTCGCTCCTTATTAGGAGGGGAGTGATAATGAGGAGGATATCACGAGGAACCTTGAGGGGTTGACTCATGGTATCCCAGAGTATGCTCGGGTGGGAGACATTCCTCGCCAGCACCAAAGACACACGATGGAAATATCGAATCGGATCCGCCAATAGCTAACTCGTGTTGCACGAGCTATTTTATGCTACCATGATCACCATGTTGATTAGTTCCTAGGTCCAACATTATACATTTTTGAGGCCTATTTGCCACAAATATGTGAGGCCTGCGAGCCACCAATGTTATTTGAACACACATTATTTTTTGGGGTTTTGATGTATCAAACATTATCACCATATATATAGATATAGATATAGATATATATATATAGATATATAGATATATATATTATATATATATATATATATTATATATATATATATATATATATATATATATATATATATATATATATATATATATATATATATATGTTGTATTTTCTTGCTTACTATGGTACAAATGATTTGTTTCATCTTTTCACATGTTTAGTAAATGTCTATCCAACACATAATTAGCTAATGCATCTGTCAATGTATTCATGCGTCTAGGAATATGATGATATGTAATGTAATCAAAATGCTTTTCCAGTAGACAAATACGTAGATACATTCTCAATATCCGAGGGTTTCTGACGGAATATTGCGCATTGAGTTGAAGGACAACAAGTTGTGAATCCATGTTCACAACCAACTCACGAATGTCAAGAGAAATGGTTTCTGACAACAGTTTGATGACTGTGTTGTATTCAACAATGTTATTAGGTGTGCAACCTAAACAAATACCTTGAATATCAATCAACTCATTGTGAGGGTCATAAATAGCCTATACCGCGGAGGATAGATTCTGGGTAGTACGGAAAGCACCATCAGTGAAACTGATGTGAGGAGTCACATACATCTGCAAAGCAGGGAAAAACATAGTAAACATGAAAGTTGTTTCAAAACTAACACACAAACCACACTGCACAAAAATGAATGACACACTAATGTACACAAGTAACCATGCAAGATGACCTAAGTATAGTACTTTTTGATATAAACCCTATTTCGGGGCTTGTCCAGAGGATTGCCTTCATAATCAATAAGCTCATAGGGCTTTGGCTCTTACCTGCAACTAGCGGCTACAACCACCCTTTAAAAAATTGAATTCGCTTTGTTTTGGAGCCTCCCTCCTTAAATCTCAGTAGCTTGTCTTACACTGCTCAGGCACTTGTGTTTTCATTTGAATTTATCTTTCGCTTTACAACTTATGTCACTTGCTTTGTTGTCTAACCACAAGTTGATCCCTCACGACTTGGTTGCATCTGGTTCTTGCACTACCTTGGAAAACTACGCAATGCTAGAGGGTAGCCAACCTTGCTCTAAGGAATTGCGCAATGCAACCTAGCAGTGAGCCTTGGTCTCAGGAATTGTGTAGTGCAACCCAGCAGTGAGCTTTGGCTCCAGAATTGCGCAGACATAGCTAGCAGCTTGTCTTCAACAAGGAAACTGTGCATAATAGTCTAGGCTAGCAAGTGAGCCTTCAACTCTAGAATTTGGTAGAACCATCTGATAACTTGCCTTTAGCTGGGAAATTGTGCAGAGCCTGAGAGGTAGCCCAGAGCCACTCAACCCAGAAATTGCGCATAACATACTGTGCTTAGAAACTGCTCAGTGCATGAGCTAGAAAGTTTCCCAGTCCTCCTAGAACTACGAAATCTTTCCAGGCAGTGCATGGCAATTTTCATAGAAAGCAAGAAGATAAGAGGAAAAGCATCCCTATGAAGTAGGGATCTATTATTAGTTTCCCAAAGGTTACACATTGCCATCGTTAGAAGTTTATGCCAAGTGTCTTTTTTGTCCTTGATCTCGAGAAGACATGTCTTGAACTCCATTTTGCTCAAATCTATGTAATGGGTGCCTCTAGAGCTCACTTATACATTCGATCATCAAGCTCTAGCTTCCCAAGGAGATCAAGAAACCTTCGAAGCATTGTCATCGTTTTTCGGGGTGAGTTTAACTTTTATCGCCTTTTGTTGTTTTTTCTGTCACTTTGGTTTGTTTAGATTGTGAGAGTGTTGTTTCACTCTTTTTTTTAACAACCACTGACATTTTAACTTGCTTTAACTTGTATAAGTGTTGTTTCAAGTTATAGATTGCCTTCCCCAAGTGTCACATGACTTTTCCTGTTTTTGCACCAACCGTCATTGTGCAGCGACTCCCTTCACACATTTCGTGTTCCTTCAGTTTAATCGATTGTTGCATTTGCTTCACATTCATACAACTACACTTAGTCAGATCTGCACTCAACATCACACTATCCTTGAGATTTGCTTGTTTTCTCAGTCCCCATGGGAAGATCTGGGCTCCCCTTGCTTGGATCTCACATCTCACTGCATGCACTGTGCAATTTGGGAGCTCAAGGCCTCTACCTTGGCTTTTGGAATTGTGCAGAGCTTGTCCTGGGCTGGCTCCAACTGTGCACTACGCACTTCCAGGAGCTAGTCTCCCAGCATAGTCACTGAGACTACGCAGTCTCTTCGAAGCCCTGTCCGAGACTGAACTGCACATTGCACAATTACATTGATCAAGCTTCCACATTGACTGTTGGGACTACACAGTGCATAGTTCCCATAGTCTGTCAATCACCTTTATCAGTCAAAACTGCGAATTTCCTCTTATCAGATGCCCTGGTTGCTACTTGATCATGTTGTAAAGTTAGAATTGTAAGAGCTAATGTTTGCTTTCCATAAGTGTCCTTTTTGCCCCACAAGGACCACACTTGTGAAGTGCTTCTCTCCAATAGTCATTGTACCATGGTACCAAAGAGGGTTGTTTCAAGAGCGACCACTGAAAGTAGTACCAGGGAAGCAGTTGAAAAAGCGCCAATTTACTTACCAATGTATGCAAATGCCTAACTGTTTACAGAAAATGAGTCAACACTAACATGGCAGCAAGACCAATAATAGTGGTAAAAGGCAGCAATCCAGTACAAGATCAGGGAAAGAGGAAATTGCTAACATAATAAAGGGGGGAAAATATGCAGAGCGAAAGTGGATTCAATATTCATGCAGACAACTTTGATAGTAGAAGTAAAAGGAAGCAGAGGACACAAACATCAGAGCGAAGGAAGAGAGAAAAGAAGAGTTTGCAGGTAGAAAAACTGAGATCGCGACAAGAAAAACAAGAGTCGAAGGAAGAACAGGAGTTGAGAAGCAGAAATAGGAAGAAGAACAAAGGTAAGGTGCAATGATAGAGCAAACAACACTAATATAGGTTGATGAGCTGGAACAACCAGCAACTGAGGAAGAGAGTGAACAGATGTAGGTTCCCTCACCAAAGCTAAGCACAAGAACCAAGTTCGACTGGAGGTCGACAAGCACATGGAGCGGTTGATGCGCGAGGCCACCAGTGTTGACTTGTAGCTGAGCGCAGACAACATGCAGAAGTACATTGGTTGTCCAACCACACTAAGGACAATGTTGCATATGCCTCAAGACAAGACAAACATAGGTTCCAAGACCACATGCTTGGATGCCATGGAGGCAAGAGTCCACTTTCAACAAGACAACATCAAGCAATTTGAGGACATCACGACACAATACCAAGCTTAGCATCAATACATGACCGCGAAGAATCAAGTGGATGTTGCCGAGTTGGTCTTTCCCCAAATCTGAGAGTCGTAGTGTTTTGTCTTGTTAGGCTATCTCTAGCCTATTTTGTCTCACATGGGTAAATGTGGTAAATTGCTTTATTGTAAATATGTTGTAAGTGAAATTTCAAGTGTCACTAGTGGAATGTGAAAAATCACTATGTAATGTGAAGTGTCATGAGGGTAGTCTAAGAGTCAAAGGGGAATGTCAAAGGTCACCCCACCCTTTGCTATATATAGAACCTCATAACTCATAGTACAGACTTTTGGGAGCCAAGCTTTTGGCTAAGCATTACTTAGAGGAGGTTTGGAGAGTATTGTGACGAGCCTTGGCTTCTCCACCATGTAGAGCAAGTACATCTCTTTGCAGGAGTAGACAATGTTGACTGTAATGTTCCACTATTGGGGCTAGTGGCTATCAATGGTGTATGCATGGATGGAAATTTCACTTGATATATATAATTGAGCTAACACGTTTTCATACATATGTTCTTATTGTAGTTCGACTCTAGTTACTTTGGAAATGTATGTTATTTCACTTATGCATTTGTGTATGAACTATTTTGTATGTGATTGTATGAATCTTGTTGAAGACGCGTTGTTGTATTAACCCGTCACTTTGGATTGTGTACTATTCCTCTCCCAACCTATGATGTCATTCAACTTGTGTGTTCCTTTCAGGCTGCGTACTATTACAGGCTTCTAAGGGACACACTTCCTTTTCCCCTCTGTGTGTTAAAACCCCCATGTGTCTCACTTGACTTGCTGCAAGATCACACACTTGCTTCCAAAAAAAGTTATCATACTTACCTCTACGTGCTACCACAGTCAAGGCACTACCATACTATCCACTGCTGGGACTCCTACTCCAAATGGTTTGAGGCCTATTTGGGACCTATGACCAGGGAGATCCCTTGACATGTTGGCAGGTCCAACATCGTCAACACGTGCCTTGTCTTTGGTTCCTATTTTATGGGATTTCCCCCCCTCACTAGACGCTTTCTCAATAGGAGTAGGTTCACGTTGAGGTTGCTATGGAATTGATGCAAAGGAAGGGGTAGGAACAATCAGTCGAATTGGGGTTAGAGAAGTGTAACGTTTGAGTTGATCTGGGGGAGTGTTTGCGGGAGGATCAATGTACCAAACTGGGATCCCCAAGGTAATGTTAGGAAAACTCAATGTAGCCATGACAGGGGTAGAATAAAATCCCGGGGGTGGAAATAAGAATGGTATCTAACCTTAAGGGTAATGACGGAGGGGAACTGTTACGAGATGGTTAAGACCTGGGGAAACGGTTCTGCGCTAAAAAGGACTAAGAGAGATACCAACATAAGGAAGAGGACCTTGAGGAGTAATACTGGAAGGTTGGGTTGAGTTGGGAACAACATTTTGCAGAGGTTTTGGTTGTTGTGAAGGCATACCATACCAATTATGGGTAGCCCATGATGCTTGAAGCATGCAAACATTGGATGAGCTAGGCTCAGAAGGAGTAGGCATTGGACCATAATAAGAACCAGGAAAGGTGGAATCTTTGTGGTCTCCAAGAGAGACATCGGTGAGGGATGAGACAATCTTATTTCCAATGATCGATGAAATAGTGGATTGAGGTGAAGTCTGAGATTTTGGATCATAGTATGTCAACTGATTGATATTGACGATCTTTCGATTATGAGGGAACCACAATTATGGTGAAATGCAAATGCAACAATTGACATAGAGTAGGTATAACTATGAACCAAAAGGATGTTATAATCTAATGGGGCATCAATGACTTTGATGTCAATAAAGACAGTCTTACCGACAATAGTAATAGGACATTGCGATACAAACCAAGGGGCTGAGAGGGATGACCGTCCCAAGAATGAAGAATGATAGTGGAAGGAGTCAGGTCAGGTGAACCAGGTTGTTTCCAAACACTAGCAGCCATCACAAAGGTGGAGTCACCTTCATTTATGATACATCTATGAACAATGGTGTTTCTTATGGAGATTGGTATTTGGAGCGCACCGGAAGAAGGTAGGGGAGGATGTTTCAACTTGTCAATGTCAAAGACAATCACATGATCTTCATGGGGATCCATAACACCCAAAGCAGAGAGTAGAGCTCTTCGTTGGGATGGGAACGTCTAGAGGACTTCTAGCTTTGACATGGTAGCATGAGATTGTACCAAGTCATCTACTATGGTCTGCGGCTGCGGGTAAACAAGTTTGTGAAGCCATGTTGTTAAGCTGCGGCTGTGGCTGCGGTTCCTATATTCTAATATTTTTTATAAGCTGCGTTCTTCCGTCTGCGGCTACAGTTCTTAGATCTGCGTTATTATATATATATAGCCACTAGGTGGGGAAATCCCATAAAATAGGAACCAAAGACAAGGTTGCTTTCTCAATAAGAGTCTTTCTCAATAAGAGTAGGTTCTATATATAGCTACGGTTCTTAGATCTGAGTAGGTTCAACTTTTTACTAGGATCAAATTTCAAGGTTGCTTGGAGTGCATCTTCCTCAAATTAGGGGAAGTGAGAAGCGACATATTTAGGAATGGGGGCCAAAAGCGATCTAAGGAACCAATCCATATAGACGTTACCTCCAAATTATGGAGCTTTACATATGCTCCTCCTTCTATGCCATTCTTGAACATGGTCAGATAAGAAAGTGGCAAAAGTTTGACGAAAAGAAGTCAATAATTCTGTACCAGTGTCATAACAGAGAGGTAACTAGAAATAGGAAAGAAAAGCTTTGGCAAGAGTCGCAAAAGTTGAATAAGTGGCTCTAGGTTCATTGACATACCACTGAGCAACAACTCCAGTAATAGTGCATTGGAAAAAGCGAAGACATATGGAGTCTTCAGTGATAGAATTTGATGAACACAGCATATGGAGTGAGCAAACATGATTTATGGGATCTTCTTTAGGATTACGTTCAAACTTGGGGATGTCGGAAGGAAGTTTAGTAGGCATAGTTGGCCGATTGGGGTCATGGAGAAGAAGGTCGTTGATGAGCTAGCTGAAATCAGGGAGGCTCAAACCATCCATAAAATGAAGCAATGGAGTAGGAGTGACCATACCGGTGGAGGTTCCTCTTGTGGGTTGCCTTGGCTACTGGCTTGGTTACCGCCTGGGTTTCCCACACCCACGTTGGTGCTTGACATGGTGGCGGTACGGGGTTGGGAAGAGCTCCAAAATTCCACTGACAAAAGGTTATCAATTGATCTTGAGAAGCCTTTTTATGAAGGAGGCCTCCCTTTTCTTCATTTTCCATTATTTTCCTTCAATTTCCTCCTCACATGCAACCTATGACTTTTCACCTCCCATTTCTCCTAATTTTCATTATTTTCATAAATAAATGTGCCAAAAATGCCATTTTACCTTTCCAAAGCCTTAGTCATTGCATTTGCCAATTTCCTTAGCCATAAACAACCAAATGAACACCCCCTAGGATGTCATGCCCAACATTCAACTTCAAATAAGTGTCCCATCAACCATGGTTATTATTTTTGCCTTTATTAACTTTTATTACATGGAATTTTCACCAAAACTGTTACATAGACCAATATAACTCTCTCTAGTACTTAACCTCTAAGTCGCACAAGTGAATTAATACAAACATGTTTAACATTATGACTACCCTCCTTGTGGCACACCTTTTGTAATCATTACAATATCCCTAACACCCTTTCATCTTCTTGATTGAGAAAAATTAATACACACCACACATTCTTTACACTTGCTAAAATGTAGTGCCACATCCCTTACCCTATTGATCCAGTACCACCATCCCCTCCTCACCTCAAACATCATCCCAAAATCTTATAATTATATATTAATTATAAAAAATAATTTACAATAATATATAAATGTCATTATACTATAATACTATAAATATTTACAAAATAATTAATTACTTAACCAATAAATATTTTTACATTTAACCTTTTCCCACTTTCCCTTTACACAACTAAAAACTAAAAAATCCTTTATAGATACTCAAATAATAGTACATATAATGTACTTTCCAATGTTATCCCTATATTCATTTTTAAAAAATTAGGTACACTAACTATGCTACTCCTTTCCCAAACTATCTCTACATATTAGTTAAAAAAACAAACATATACAAAATAGTATTTTTGGAATTGTTTATATGAACATTATATATTTTGCTATTACTTACTTTTAATAATTTATTAATAATTTTATACTATATTCAATGTGAAGAGGCGAGTTCTTTTGTCCTACACGTCATATCTAAAAAAAGGTTCAGAGACACTAATTATGAAGTACTCTTTTCCAAAATTATTTTTCTTATATATATAAAACACGCTAGTTTTGCAATGCTTATATATTATATATATATATTTTTTTTGTTATAATTAATTTTTTTATAATTTATTAATAATTTTATTATAATTATAAAGGTGAATTTTTTATTTTATTAATAAAGAAGTTTTATATGTTAATTTGATGTATAGTTTGATCATAATTTTAAAATTAGATTATTATTATTAATGTATAATTTGAGTAGATTTAATGGTTACAAATATGTAATTTTTGACGAGAAGTTTCAAGTTTTATAGATCTTTTATCTCACAAATAAGAAAGTTTCATGCAAAAATAAACTATTGTTTAAGAAAAATTATTCTAAAAATTCACATTGACAACTTAGGGTTGACGTTTCAAACTTCTACTGAAGTTCATCACCAGGACAAAGATGGAGAGCAAGATCTAACATTATTGAACTTAGACTTCTGTGATCCATATCAATTTTTTTTGAAGAATATTCGGCGAAAATCACATAGAAAAACTTATGTTGACGCTTTTCGAACCATCCAGTATGGTTCATCCTCAGAACAAGTTGAAAGAGCAGATCTATATAATGTGCTAAATGAGATCTGCTCTTTCAACTTGTCCTGACGAAACGCGTCAACATAAGTTTTTCTATGTGATTTTCGCAGAATATTCTTCAAAAAAAAGATCTAACATATAATGTAAAAACTATTGTTATTTAATGTAAAAACATCAAAATAAAATATTGTTGTTGTTTATTGTCCTAAGTTTTGGAGACAAAGCAGTGTTAGGTCATACTCCATACCCTTTTATATTGTATGCTCAAAGCAGTGTTAGGTCATACTCCATACCCTTTTATATTGTATGCTTATTGTAAGTAAACTTTTAATTTAAATCCCACTTCTTCACCCCTGTGAGCATCACCCGATGCAATGAGTGCTAAGTGAACTATTCAAAAATCATGAGAAATTAGTCAGTTACGACTACCTCTCATGGAAATGGTCATACGTTTGGATGACTTACTTAACGCAGTTGAATCCCAAAATGCTATCTAATATAATGCACTGCGTAATCCCCCATACTTAAATTCAAAAAGAGTCAAGGGATCTCTAACTTGAATGGTTCATGAGGCACAATACTTGCTAAGGTTTTGCAAATGGGGTAGCAAGCTAAGTGGGCTTGATTGTGG
>APFE030992901.1:0-10118 GCA_000404065.3 Pinus taeda
ATTAAATCATACAATCAAAATTTTTAATTAACAAAATCATTAAAATAACCAATTAATCAATTCCAATAAAATATGATCCGCTTAAATATTTTAGGGATTACTAAAACAAGAAACCATTTAAGATATATAATGTAAATATTGCTTAAATGGAGTCTAGCTATTGCCAAATAAAAAGTGTCATATCATTAGTTTCTAAAAAATCTTTACAATTACTCATATGGGAAGTTTGAATACGCTCTAGTATTATAATCAAATTCATTTGCTACCCAGCCAAATATTTCGCAAAGGTATTTATATTTTGCTTTAAATATGATAAAGTAACTTCCTCAATCACAGTTGGTAAGTGCAGAACTCACAAGCCAAAGAGATAATGTGACCACCTCAATCATACTGTAGTCATTATCAGTTCAAAACTTTTGTAACAAAGTTCATAAAATTTATTTATTTAATTTTCAAATCAATTTGTCAAAAATCGCATAAAATAAACTTATAGGTGTACGCTTTATTTCGTGCATATCTTCTAGTTCCTTTGTTCGTGATTGATATGTTATGTTGTCTACATATTTGACATTGATTCAAAAAAATGAATTTAAATGGGTCTGACCTGTGATTTTTAAATATAGGTTCTCTTTAAAAAAGCCATCTTCCTTAACTTGTAGTTCTTAGTTGGTTACATATCACTCGTTTAGTGTCAAAATATATAAGAACAAAAAGTGCAATAAATTTGTAACATTTGTATCTTCTTTCAATACATTTCTTTTCAATCTTTGTAATTCTAAAATGTTAAATTATGCAGTTTCTCTTGACATATTTCTTTTCAATCTTCATAAGTTTAGTATCAGGGAAACTCTTTTACTATCTTGATAAAAGTTGGAGGGAAATATTAGGAAGTGTTGAACAAGCATTGAAATTACAAATGATTCAATGGTTCAGAATTCCCACTAGTTTAGATTCTAATTTTACCTTATAAAGCGATTGCACAAGTAATTTGTCGTCAAATGACCAAGAATTTGGACGTTTTAATGAAGTTGTAACCATAACGTAAGACATTAGTTTGGAGACCTAAGATTCTCAAGTACTAAGGTTAGATCAGACATTCTGTAGAGTCTCAAGCAAATGACCAACTACTGATTATCTTTACTTTTCTTCTTTTACAATGGTGAATCGGTAAACTGATTATCACCACATGAGATTGAAATGTTTAAAAGATACCTTGATTTGTGGTGTTCATCACAGATGACCCATATCTGGAGAAATCAGGTTCTGATGCCGAATTACTCCTATAGCGTTGAAGGCTACTTGTTCCTTCAGAGGACCTATAGAAGAAAATTGAAAAGTATGATGTCATGGAAAGGAAGAGAATGTATAACAGCCCCCTAAGAATTTACAATTTGAATGGCGTTGTAACTTTGTTAACATTCAGAGATGGAAAATAAATATAATATGTGGGAAAAAGGAAAGGGTGCATACGTTAACTTTGGTTCAATGCCACTATTTGATCGCCAAAGACTGCCTGCTGCAAACCATAAAGAAACTTGTAAAAATTCATGACACGTCTTTAAACAAGAAATTTCATAGGTACAAGACAGAGAGCAGACCTGATTTGCAATTTCTTTGCTCTGCACCTGTAGGCAGGGTGAAGGATTCAAACAGGGTACCAATGCGCTCTAATGCAGCTTCAGAAAAGGACTTTAAATCCTGCTAAAACATTAGAAGGAAGAAAAGTTAACCAGCTATGCAAGAAAATGCTGGTATTTTGTCAATGTAGATTTCCAGGTTCAAAATCTTACAGAAACAGTGCCTCATCCATGTTTGCTTTGCAACTGTTGCAAAGGGTAAGAGCATGGGAATTAACATATAAACCTACAAAATATGTCTTCGAGGTTGAAATAAAAAACCCACAAAAGATTCAGACTACAGGCAAGAGAATTCCAAAATATCAACTATAATTGTTGGGTGTTCAAATCTTACAAAGTCTACTATTTGGATTTATGGAGCATACCTTCAACCAAAAGTCAGTAGCATCAAGCAACAGATGGGAATTCTTTTTAACTTGTAAGATATATTCACAGATGGGATATCAGCTAGAGTGGGTCTTCATTGATATAGGCTACTTTCTATGCATTTTGCATGGCGTACACTTTGCATGGTGTACACGTGGGAGTCAGGTGGCTCTTCTCGTTGTCGAGCAATGAACTAAGCACGGGCAAGAAAAAACTTAGGATAAAATATCTTGCCCTCAATAAAATCACATCGGGGCAAGAGACGCTTGCAATAAGAGGGTGAAATCGAAAGTTTGGTTAAAACGTTTTGAAGCCAAATCACCAGCGATAAACTTTGGTTAAAATTGTTTAAACACTCGAAATTTATGGTCAACCGAAGAACTAATACCCCGGTCAACACCTGATCGAACAGACTAATAACTTGAAATGATCTTCTTCTTTTTTTAATAGGATTTTGATAAAATTTACTTGAAAATATACTTTAATACATTTAAAAAATAAACCAATATATAAAATAAATGATTTAAGAGGAAAACTTAACTAAATTTTGTTTTGTTTTTTAATTCATATATTAATTTGTTTTATAATAATAATAATAATTTAAAATTCCCTAATGGGGTGGATGAGCATGTGTCAAATGAGCTCGGGGTGGGGGTGTTTGCCACATTGTTGACTCTCGAGATCATTAAAGAGCGGGGTGGTGTGCCCTGGCCCCCATGATTGAAGCATGAGATGAGTGTATTAGTTGGACGGATGGATTGTTGGGTTTCACCACCTCCATTCATATCGACTTTGCTAGGAGGTGAGCTCTTGAGCTATGCAAGCCACATCCCTAGATGTGGGTGGGATTAACAAGCTCCATTTTGAGCTTAGATTTATAGAATTGTTTTGATGGGCAATAGAATATTTAGGCAACAGATTTGGAAGGTTTACATTGGAATTGGAAAGCGAGTTTTTATATCAAATTCATGCCCTATAATGATGACATCCTTCTATTTCTTGTGGCAGAAAGGATTGGTCGCTGCATTGCAGACGAAGGTTACAATGGGTTTCCTGGGAAGAGAGTAGTTTATGGCAAGGGGATAGCTTAAGACTATGGCTGGAGAAATCTGATAACACAAGACTCTAGTTTGGGTTCTTCGACAAGCTTAGCGTCAATTATTATTCTGGGATATAAAATGGTAATTTTAGGATCCTAATTCCATGTGTATTGTTGTTCAATTTGTGGTTACTATTGGTCTGTTCTAGGTTATTTTCTTTAGTTTCTGGTGGAGAATGTGAGTACTTTGTTTATTTTGAATCTAGGGGCCATGTTTTTCTAGGGCTTAACATCGAGTTTTGGGCCAAAAGGTAATTGGCATAATGGTTTATTCACTAGATAGTTGAGGCTAAGGTTTCTGTTCATCTTCCCTTTCTTATTTCTTAGTAATTTTTTTCTTGGTATAACTAGGGTTACTGTGGATTTTTAGCTTGGGGATGGTGGTGAGAGACCAACTCTTTCCAGTCTCTTCTATCCCCTGTATGTGTCCAATAGGTTGTTCTTGATTTGGGATATGTGGAATTATTATTGTGGTCATTTAAGGGATTGTGGGTGATTTCTGTTGATTAGGATCAATATGTCACGTCAATGTAGGAGTAGCCATCATAGGGCTAGGGAATGTGAACAACCTAGCAGTCTCGTTCCGAGAGCTTGGCTCAGGAGGCAGTGGTAGCATACCATGTTGTGACATTGCCAGACACATAGGTAGAGATTCAGCAGTTAGAGAGACATGTCCACCAAGATAGACATGCCTTCATATATATGTCCAACATATATGTGTTTTTTTCAAGAACTCATCCATAGGCCTAGAAGTGATTCACCTCATTAGTTGAACGAACACATGATTTCCATTACCAAATAAATCACTTAGGTTGTTGAGATTAATTCAATTCCAGAAGTAGTGTCTTATGCCTTTGTAACCCAAACTTTTTTTCTTAAGCTGAGAGTCCCACCTACTAATTAGATATAACAAACAATGTAATCATATGAGAGCTTAATCTTAGAAAACACAATGCTTTGCGGCATTAGTTAGTTTTGACCATCTTCAACATTGGTGACTTCACAGGGAGACTGGAAAAGTGAGTCAAAACTCAAAATATTTGATTATGCATAAGGTAAGTTACTGTAGAAGAGTAGGTTACAGTTTGTCTAGAGAGAGGGAAGCATGGGCAACAAGAAATGGGATTGAGAGACAAAACTTATGATAACTTATGTTGGTAATGATTAGGTTGAACAATTTAAGAATTGTCCCTATAATGATAAGGAGGAAGAGCACTTGGTCTGTCTGCTAAAGATCTTGTTGCAAGGTTGTCTATTTTTAGAATGATACAATGCTTTTAGAATATTCAATGTAAAAGATAAGATAAGCATTTTCCATTTATAACGATTATTTGTTGAAGGATATATTTCCAGTAAGATTTCCTTATTGTTTTAGCAGACATACAATAGTAAGCATAATCAATTTCTCTGAAAAGGAGACGAAATCTGTAAAGAATTTGTTGAAAGAAAACAAACTACAACAGAAAATCAAACCCTCAAAGGTTAAAAAGTATAACATAATATGACAAAACAGGAAGAAAACAATAAAAGGAAAGCTATGTACAGGGTCATGATTTGGTTATAATGATTTATTATGATTTCCCTTCCATGAATGGCTTCAGATGTGAGCAATTAGTGGTGCAAGGGAGGAGACGAGCATTAAGATCTTTGAGGAGATAGGTATTTGTTCCAACAACTACAGAAATTACCAATTCATAATTTCTAAATTTTATCATGTTTTCCCTTATCGGTGTGAGTTGCATCCCATAAAAGGACCTTTTGATCAACAATGAAATTTACATTCTTAGATTCCTTATCAAAGTATTTCTTAACAATTTTCATTCTTCATCACAATTTTTCTAAAGAATGATTATGTTGCTCTTCTAAAGCCTGCAACACCAGGATTCTTTGAGGGATATTACTTGGGGTCAACTCTTCAGCATGTAGATTTAGATAGGGAGATAAAAGTTCTAATTTAGTTGGAAGAAATGCCTCTTGTCCATAAACAAGCTGAAAGGGGGAAGTACCTGTATTGGACTTAATGGTGGTACAATATGACCATAGTGCGAATTTCAACATAGTATGTGAGATACATGATTTGTCATTGATTAATTTCTTCAGAATTCTGATAATATTTTTGCTAGTAGATTCATCTAAACCATTACCTTGAGGATAATATGTTGATGACGTATAATTTTTGACATGATATTGATTGCAAAACTAAGTTAAATGGGTAGATATGAAAGCAAGAATGTTATCTGAAATCAATTCAAGAGGAAGTCCAAAGCATGAGAAAATATTATTTTCTAACAATTTGATTACTTTCTCATCACACACATTTTTCAGAGGAACGACTTATGAGCACTTGGTGAAATAATGAGTGACAATTAAGATGAAGATGTGACTTGTTGAAGATGGAGGGTTTATAGGTCCAATAAATTCCAATCCCCATTTGGTGAATGGGAACTTTGGAACACATGGAGGAGGGGAAGATCGTGAAATTTTACTCTCCCAACTGCTTGTTTGCAATATTTGCATCTTTACACATACTTATAACAACCAGTAAAGATTGTAGGCCAATAAAAAATAGATTTGAGAATTTTATGAGCAGTGGCCTTAACAACAAAATGACCTCCTATGCGGAAATCCTGTTGGAATAAACCATGGTAAATTGGTAGTAGCTTAGCAACAACCTTGTCATCTACAAATCTTAGTAATAATCCATCATATGATCTATGATACAACATTGTTTTGCAAATCAAATACTTAGAAGAATTTAAGTGTAAATGCCTATGTTGAAATTTACCCAGATTATCTGGGCATATTTGGTTTTGAAGATAAAAAAGTAGGTCACTATACCAGGGTTGGTTAGCTACATCAATTGAATACTAATTGACTAGGAACTAGGCAGACAATGACTCATCATCATAAGTTGAAACACTTGGATCATGATCTTGTGTTAGATGTAATGCCAAATCGTGTCCCTTTATAATTTTGGAGGTTGAAATTGTCAAATCATGTTCCTGTATCTTGGCCAACCAGTGGCCAAGATTTCCTGAAAGCAAATATTGTGACATGATAAATTTAACACCATGCAAAGGGACTTAAACCTGTGTGTGTTTGCCAAAAAGGTAATGTCTAACTTTTTTTTTTATTTCTTTTACCAAAGAAAATGCGTGTTTCTCAATTAAATAGTACATAAACTCTTAGTCGAACAACCTTTGACTCATAAAATAAATTGGATTTTCTTTATCTAGATCACTTTTTTGCATAAGAATCCTAGAGACAACTTCCTCAGTGGCATTAGTATAAATGATGAATTCTTTCGTAAAATTTGGTTTGGCTAAAATATGAGCATATGCAATGACTTCTTTGATTTTTATAAAACCCTGTTGTGCAAAATCATCCCACCTAAACTCTTGATTCTGCTTAGTTAGGTTATGAATAGGCTTGACGGTCTTAGTAAAATCATTTTCAAAATTTCACACAAAATTAATCTTGCCCATTAAGGATTGAATTTCTTCTTGGAATTTGGTAGAGGAAGGTTTTTAATTGCATCAAAGTGATCAGGATCAATGCTAATGCATGCTCCCATGACAATACGTCTTAACCGTTTCTAGTAGTGACACCAAAGATGAATTTCCAAGGAAAATTTCAAGAATTCCCCTAAATTTATATCTATAATAAGTGGGCGAATCCCAATGATAGACAAGAAAGATGGAAGGCAATTTTACAAATAATATAATATGTATATATAATTTTTTTGGTGAATCTCTCACAAGATTAAATTATCTTGTAAAATCATGATGAATCACTAATACAAAATGGAAAATCACTAAGAAATGGCTAATCACTAGTACAAAATGGTGAATCACTAACAAATCCAAGGGTTGTTGCAGTCGCTTGGCACCAAGAGGATATTCAAGAAGAAATTTTAGAAGAACTTGACTACATTGTTGGTGAATTCGAAGAGCTTGACTAGTTACCGTAAATGCGCCACTCTAGGGACTAAATCATACATATCTAGAACGAACAATTGTTGCCTAACAATTGTTTTGAAAAGTGATACTGCAATGATAGTTGAGATACTCTCTAAATTTATAAAGAGTGGACATTGGAGAATCATATTTAATGGATCATTCGAGATGGTTATATTTGCATGTCTCAAAAGCATAATAAGTAAATTAATATAAGATTGCATTAAGGGATTGCCACTCTTTCTTGATGTTAGGACCATATTAAAAACTGAAGATGTAATATTGCTACTATGAATATTAATAGATGGAAGGGGAAGTCTCAATAAACAAGCCAGGCATTTCATAGAATGTGGTATAACTCCTTCATACTTAGATTTCAGACAATGCCCTAGTAGTTCTATAATAGGGTCTAACATTGCTATTAAATATTAATCACTCTTATCTACTTTGATTTTTTTCATATGGCTCTCAAAAAGTCTTAATGCAAACACTAAAATTAGATACCTATTGGGTGTATCTAACTTATCATTTGTAGGTCCCTCCATTGAATTTTTATATAAGTCCAATGATCTTGAAGATGCTAGACCAGGTTTAATAAACAAAACAATCTTCCTACCCATATTTTCTTTCTCCATGCAATCTTCAATCAATCCATATACAAAAACAAACAAATCTGTTTGACTTAATGATGCATTAGCCTGAACACTAGTTGCTAAATATTGTAGCATGAACTCATCTTAACTTTTTATTTTGGTGTAAGTTCTATGAAGATTGCATCTAAAAGGTATAACAATGTACTAGCATGCATAGAGAAAGCATCTAACAAGTACCAGCGATGTACTAGAATGAATAGAGAAAGTAATAAGCTTTATACTAGAATCTCTTTATGGACATACGATAAAATATATATCTATAGCCCAGCTATCTAGGTGTACACTAATTTTCCCTGGCCATCACATATAGGATATATATATTAGCGTTAGATATAGATATATTAGCGCGTCTTCATTAGGTGTTCTATAATATATGGTGTTTCATATAAATATATAATGATAATGAAAACCTTAACAATATGATGGAGTTACCTTAACATTTGATGTAACTTTATTAATTGTGTTCATATTTTAGCATTTCTTCTCTCTCAAGTTATTCACCAAACTGTGTGTGGGTCTACCGCATACCTGCGTTATTTACCCGGCGGGTTAGAAAGGATAAAAGTGTCGTTGTGAGTCGTATGACTCATATTTACCATGCACGAGTGCACGATCCATACGAAATCCCGGCCATACCTCTCGTCTCGTCTCGTTATAGGGAGCTGTGAATTTTAATTTTTACATTGGGAACTGTGAATTTCTGCTCACTACAAGATCGTCTAACTGGTAACGAGGCTGCAAATTTGCCCGCTCCGTAGACAACGCCCTATCCCTGGCACTCGACCTTATTATTTTAAGGCGTGGAATAAGCCGTACTTAAGGGGTCCTGTTTTTTAGGTTAAATTTTTTAGAACGTGAGATAACATGAAGCGTGCTGTTTTTGGTAATTTTAGCTCTCAATTTGGTAAAATTATGTTGTAAGTTTGAGTTTAATATATGAGGATAATTTATATTATTAAATTAGTAATGGGATAGTTATTATTGGTTATTATTTTGATATGCAAGATAATTTATTGTTGTTAATTAAGAAAAGTCATACTCTTTGTGATTATTTATGGGCGGTCTTTAACAAGTTTGGTTTTCACTTTTACCGGATGTCTTTGGATTTTGGGTCATTTCTTTATATTTTAGGAAAACGAACTCTTAACCAAACAAAAGCAATTTTAGAACCTAGCTTAAGTCAAAGATTAAGTTTTGTTAATGAAAATTGATTTAAAAATTTTAATTGATTTAAAAATAATTTAAATTATTAACTAAATATATATAAATTTAATTAAAAACAAAAACAAAACAAAACAAAATTTAGTTTAAGTTTTCATCTTAAAGTATTTATTTTATATAGAGGTTTATTTTTTAAATGTTTTAAAGTTCAAGTAAATTTTATCCAAAATTGGAGTTTAAACAAATGATAATTTGAAGTTATTAAATAATTTAATTTGAATATCTAATTTTGAATGAATTACAAATCATTGAAATATTGTATTCCAAACAGGTTTGGAATTTCAAATTTATTGACCTTGTCAAGTGGAAATTTGAAGAGAATAATTTGAAGAGAATTATTTTTTTTACGCTTATTAGTTTAAGTTTTATGTAGATTTGTGAGAGTTAAAATTATGCAATTTTTTAATAATAATTTAGAAGTAGAATTGAAGATAAAATTTTTTTGAAGAAAAATAGCATAATAGTTCACTAGCCTAGCTCTATAACAATTAAGCCTTTGCCATGGTTTGCCTCTCTCTGGTCCTGGTGATGAACCACATTTGTTGGTTCAAAACACGTCGGCCAAAAAATTCTCTCATGTGATTTCTACCAAAAGACTTTGTTTAATTCATTATGAATCACAGAAACTTGAATACAGAAATTAAAATTATTTACAAAATACGTGTCAACAATATTTAATTAAAAAATGTCACTATAACCTTTTTCCTATTCTTTTATATATAATTATAATTTCTAACTAATAAATCAAAAAATAATAACAATAAACAAGTAAGTATGGTAACCAAGCAAATTGTATTACTTTACCTATATCTAATTAAAATTCATGACAAGCCATGTCAAATTTAAAGTTTCACATTTTTGTTTGACACTTTTTATCTTTCAAAATTTCCTCTCGCTATAAAAGAAAAAAACACAATTTCCTTTCACCATCAAATAGGTTTAAAAAGGGAAAAAATGTAAGATAAATTCCCGACCTAATTCGAAAGAATACCTAGTAGGAGTAGCCTACCCCCGGGATAGTCCGTAGGTGGTCCCCAGCCATACGATTCGGTGACTACACAGAGACGTTAAGAATGTTTCACCATCTGTGTCCGCCTCTCTCAAGGCTTTTATTTAAGGCCATTAAAATTATTTTATTTTATGATTTTTTACACTAAACTTGTGAGGGATTTATGGACAGGAGGCA
>APFE030992901.1:25819-96117 GCA_000404065.3 Pinus taeda
TGTTCACTTGCCTCTTTGAGGGGACAACCTCTAATAGAGTAGAGCTCAATACAAAATAAGACGTGATGCTCCTCGAGGGGAGTCTCTATCCTTTATATAGGATTCATACATGCCATACCATGGGGCAATACCATGGCTCTTATTAATACCATCTATCTAATACCACTGCCCATTTGCAACTAGCTGTGGTCCCTTCATTAAATGCGGGTTAACCACTTACAATTAGTAATATGGGCTTTATTGACTCTTTACTTAACTATAACTATGACTTGATCCTATTACATAAATAAGGGGGTTAGGGTGGGACCCTAACATTTTATATGAGTCCAATGATCTTGAAGATGCTAGGCTAGGTTTAATAAACAAAACAATATTCCTACCCATCTTTTGTTCCTCCATACCATCCTCAATCTATCCATATACAAAAAAAAAACAAATCTGTTTGACTTAATGATGCATTAGCCTAAAGATTGTTTTCTAAATATTGTAGCATGGACTCAATCTTAACCTTTTCTTTTGGTGTAAGTGTTCTATGAAGATTGCAGCTAACAGGTACCAACAATTTACTAGCATGCATAGAGAAGGTAATACTCTGAGAAATTAAATGCAAACTTTCAAAAGATTTGGTACTCCTTGTCTCCTTCATTTTGAAGGTAATTTTTTCGACTTCCTTCTCTTCAACAACTTCATACATGACATTATTTTTTGCAACTTCTATAAGTTGTTGCACAAAATAATCAATATCTCCAATATCCATGGACAATGAAACTTTTGATAGGATGAAATTGACAGTACAACCTAAAACATGCAATTCATAACCCGTTGTTAATATTGTAAGTAGTGTTTTTACAATGAATTGCAAATTATGCGGTCCTAATTCCTTTGCACATGTAGCTAAGAAAGCCATGGCCTCATCTCTTACAAAATGAGGATGACTCCTCAACATATTTGCAATATGTTTTATAATAGGAGGAAGCTCTAATTCCATTGTTTCCAAAGGCATAAGTTTCAATAACTTCACTATATAATGACTAACTAAAATATTAACCACATTTGAGTGAGATATCACCAACTTATTTATATCAGGTAGAACATACTTTTGCAGAAGTTCTTTTATTTCAGGGGAGATAATACTTTTGTTATCACTATTCCTCCTTAATTTCATATTTGGTTGATCAAATGTCGTTTCACCAATCTCAATTTGATGATCATGTTTTTCTGGTTCTACAGTTGAGGACATTACATAAAAAAATTGAAACTTATCTAGTATAAAACAAATCAGCCGTATAAGTATATTGTTATTATCTTCCTCAGGGAAGCCATCATTTGAAATTCTCTCATCAAGAAGCTGAAGTAAGATTCCCATCTTATGTGACCAACAACACAAGCAAGGGTTTCTAAGAAAGAATTCACAACATTTCCCTCCCTGTCACCTTTGGCCTCAAACAACAATTGAAAAAGAGTGGCACAAATATTTGCATGAGATTTCCCTGCATAACATTCCATATACACTAGAAATGTCAATAGATTGTAGCAAGTTATGGTAATAAAAGGATAGAGAAAATACTAACAATATGCCACTCCAATGTCACTCACAAATATAAACATATGAACACATAAAAACTCAAACATTATATCTTACCTCAGATAGATTTCCAACATCTAGGATATTTCTAAACCATGCCATTTATCTTGATCCCCTATGCTTCTGCATAACTAAATAAACTCCAGTCAACATCTAGAATGATTTTAGCACAAGGAAGAAAATAGGAAAAACTGGAAAGGAAAGGCATGTTATCAAACCCAAAAATGAAGAATGTCGTCGAAGAAGTCCACTTCTACATCTATGTTGGAAGATGCTTGCATTCATTCAAAGTTGCAATACCAGAAAGGATAAGTGCCATTGAATGCAGTAAAGCCACCCATTCCTCTAGATACATTTAATAATGTTAAATGTAATGCTTACCTAAAATATTTAAGATGGTGACATAAAATTTACAATAAGTAATAAAAAAATAGCCTTTGTATGGAGATCTCTGAACTCGTTATACACTTATTCATATGTGCGAGAATTTTTTTTATAAATGGCATGCTTAATAGATATTTTAGACCAATTTCCACAACCATCATTGATGCAAGAATGAAGAAGTCTTTGCTTCAATTTGTTTGTATGATTAGGTTCCAACTTTATTCTCACTTTTTAGGTCGTCTTGAAAATATTGCTGCTACATTACCTCTTCAATTTCTAATACAGAGGCCGAAAACTGAATAAAATAAAGAAGACAACTAGAGGCCCTATGCCTGAGTGAGAGGTCTTATGATGACATATCATACACACAATGTGAGAGAATAAGCAAGGTATATGGCTCACCTATATCAGAGAATAATTAAGGGGATATTTTCTCATAAGAAGCAAGCGTCTTATCATAATCATACTCTCCAACTGTAGATAATGATATTTCATTTAAATCACCTACCAATTTTTCCTGTAAGGAAGTGACAAGAATTTAGGTTAGAAATTAATAACTTACTTTAACAATATAGCCAATGAATAAAAAAACAGAGTGATTGTAAACTGAGATCATGGGACATTAAATAATATCAAACTTTAGTTCAACAAAACCAAATAAGAATCATTGTCTTACAGACAAGGAAAAGGAAGGTTCAAATTTTGAAAGCCCTTTCAAGATATAGCAATTAGCCACATGAATATCCAATGTAGAAAAAGTTAGCAATGAACTTAACGTAGTTAGCATTTTAATAACACTTCTATCACCCAAAGTTGGAGAAACCTCCTTCAAAACACACAAAATTTCTGTGAAATGTTGTGCAGATCACATTAATGATAGTATGTGAATAAATGTCAATAAGTGCACATTAATAAACATCAAATTTGAAATATAGTTGCAACCTATGTAAATTATTTTTTCCCACGCAATTTACTCACCAATCTTGCTAACATGTTTGACATCAAGGAATGGTAACAAACAATCAAAAAAATGATTCTCTACTTCTGAATGTGTTGCATATTTTCCTAACAATTTAAAAATTCTTAGCTCACGCTTCAAAGGACTTGTGATGCATTTTTTCATAATTGAAAACCAGAAGGTCAAAAATTGACAATCTATATGCAATCTGGCAATAGATTGTTTCTGAATAGAAGTACATGCTATACACATGTAACATAGAACTTTAGTGATAATGAAATGAGAGACCAGAGAGGATGGTTTTATAATATTTTGGAAGAAAATTAAAGGTAAATCATAGTTTTAACCAAGATGTCACAAAATGAAGAAGAAAGAATGGGAAGGAGGGAAGGAAGGAAGACTATGCAACATACTAATTATAGCAAGCACCATTTCCAAGTCTCATTAGCATTTTTCATATTCACCATACATCTTGCAAAATGATTGTATGTTTCCATTACAAAACAGAGTTCTCTTACTATTGTCATGGAAAATCATACAATACAACTGCTGCCTTTGTTCAAGGTTATACATCACACAAAGCATCATTGATATCATCATGGATGAAAACCTTCTTCAACAATATTCAACATACACAACGCCATGTGGCTTGCTCTGAATAACATTGATACTGCCAACTCCTCCCAACACACCATCATCGCTCATCTACATGATTGTATATCGGATGGGAGTTCATAAATTCCTAGATAAAGGGGATGGAATGAAGGGAAATAATATCCGTCATCTCAAACAAAGGTATTCAAATATGGTCATGGAAACACACGACTGTGATTATGGCCCTACTCATGAACCTCACCTTGTGAAGATGGAGAAGGTGACAATTAGTTAATAAGTTGGTGCCCAAATTCAAGCCTATTTGGCTCTATTGATATTTTGGTTCCAAGTACCTATGTTTTATCTTTCAGACTATTGGACACTATTTTGTTGGTTTCTTTCACATGCTATTTTCCTTACATCCCGTGTCCCACTCCCCCCATACCTTGTTTTATCAAAAGTCATGTCTCATCCTAGTTCTTCCCCTAGCCATCACAAAATTCAAGGTCAAGGAGTCTCCTCGCACATGAGAGCACAAGATGACATAAAAGCTTATGTAGTATATTATTTAGAGAATACCCTTAGGGTAGCTAGAGAGGAATCAAAATTATTGAAAATGAAGCAAGAATGGGAAGAATATTTCTATCAAATACATAGGTTGAAGAAATTATAGGACAGTGAAATCCAGACTTAGGTAATACTAGATCGAGGCACACCCAATATATGTAAACAAAATAATATCTCTATTGGAAAATCAAAACTATCCTGAGTAAATTCATGTTAGAAATAAGTAAGTCCCTACCGAAGATTCTCTTGTGCATATATATTATGCAGTTAAAAGTGGACAAGTTGGATTATAAGGTGACTTCTCTTGCCAAGAAAGTAGTAGAATTAGTATTTCCTAACAACAAGAAGGAGGATTTTTCACCTTTTCCCCAACAAGCAGGTCCCCCTGATGATGGTTGGGTGTTTTATTATTGTTTTTACTTTTTAGATTAGGCTATACAACCTTTTCCTTAGCTCTAGTTTGTTCATCATTGCTTTGCATGATAGTCTTAAGCTATATGACTTATATTTATATTGTTAAAGTAAAACTAATAATTTTGTCAAAGCCTTTACTTATGTGTTACTAGTTTGGTTTCCCCAATGGCATAGAAATAGCTACATTGATGATGTTTTCTTATTTAAAGTAATACAAAGGTGTGACTAGCTTACCAAAAAAATAATATTCAACTTACATAGGTATGTTCATGTATCATTCCACTATTGTCAAGGGTTCCAAATTGAGATTTTCCCATGGACAACAATAGAAAACCTATTTAGAAAATAACATTATTCACCTTGGAAATATCATTTGAAGTATTAGAATCATAAAATACGTTTAAATACCTTCCTTAATAATCTACAACTTGCAAATATATATACCTTATTCTCTTTCCAAAAATAGGTATATTATGGGCCAATACAGGAACTATACAATAATTGTACAAATTCTATACGATTACAACAAAAATTCAACATCAATAGGTAACTTGAGTCAACATAATGCAACATGTTATGTTAGTCCTCCTAACAAATAACACACTATCAACTAAGTTGTGTCAAATAGAAAATACATCAAAAATATCTATGCTATAAAGAAAAACACTTAAGCCAATTTCTAAATGACACTTCTAGAATTTTGTAAGTCTCATCCTTCTTGAAAGCACATTCAAAATTTTTCACGGTTAAATGATTAATCTAGTTTTCCAAATGAAGGGAACACATTTGAATTTTTACCACTTGGATTCTTAGGCTTTAAGAATTCTTCCTCACAACCAACAACATAGAACCAGCTATGATGAAAGCATAATTCCAAAACTATGCAAAGAGTATGGTCTCTGAGATGTTCCCAAACTACAGAGAAATTTTATCAAGTGCAACATGAACAAATTTCCATGGGATTTATACAAAGATAGGTTGTGTAATGCCTTGCCTTATTTTATTCACTATATTGAATTTTGTAGTGCTATCATTTAAAATTGTAGAAGAGATCACAAATGGCATGCATGGCTGCCATTGTTAGCTCCCCTATTTTGGGTTCATACATATTGCCTTCACTGAAGGTCTGCAGTGAAGTGGAATCAGGAAAAGAGATGCATCCAAGATCACCAGTGATGAAATCTACATTGAACAATATTACAGTTTCTCCAAGCCTGTCTCTCGGGCAACAAGTTCAGGAGAATATGGGCTTGAGAAGTTTCAACCATGGTCTTTCACCTTCAAGGAGCTCTATATAGAGATCTCAGCTTCATTCTAATCGTGATGAGAATCAGCCACTAGTGCTTCAGTGGAATCATAATAGTTCAGTGAAGCATGGGGGATATCATCATCATGTGGGTGTTTTGGGGCAGAGTTTAGTGTTTTGTCAGGGAGGTAAGTAGAGGTTTCAAGGTAGAATGAAGGTGAAGGAAGAGTAGGCTGAGAGTAGTATGACAAAGTTCAAAGGAATTTTTAGTGCAATTTCGCCTTCACTCAAGAGAAAAAGCCCCCCTAAGCTCGATATCCCAAAGTCTCCCAGAGAAAGTCTTGATTGAAGGAAATTATTTCACCATTGCCTTTTAAACAATTAAATTTCCTTCGAATATCTCTACATATATTTTAATCCAATCTTCTACTAATATTTGGACTACTAGTGAGTGTTATTTTTCCCCATAGATCTTCATTGTGCAGAATTGTCCATAGGCTCTATGCTACTAGGGCCATTCTGAACAAGTGAATGCTCTTTTTCTCTTTTTCATGTCCAAAGGGAATTTTCATGTCTTCTCTAGGATTCCTTTAATGGGCTATGGATAACTAGTATATGAATATGCCCTTTAATTGGTTTTACTTATTGATGAGCCTCCCTTCATTGGAAAACCACTTGTAGCACCAAATGTAATCTATTTTTTCATAGAGCCAAACTAATGTCTATGATTAAAATAATTAGGTTTTGAATGAAAACCTAAACATTTAATTCCATTGTCAAAAGGAACAGGGGTAGAGGGAAGTACTCACATTGTAATCCTTCTTCCACTCCATAACAATTAAAATATTCACCAAATTCCTGTAATTTTGTTGAACACATCTAGGATTTTCTTGTACTTTCTAGCTTCTCTCTGAGTCGCTAATATGAACAGAATAATATCATCTACAAATAACATGCATGGCAAAGGTATGGAGTTTCCCATTTTTATCCCTTTGATGGAACCTTCTCTCTTGTTGGTTGTTATCATTTTACTTAGTCTGCAACCAAACAGAAGAATCCAGAAGCTGATTGATTTATTGGAATAGAAAAGGAAGCCACGAATAAGCACCCCTTGATCCAGTTCACCACTGGAATTCCCATTCCTACACTAATTAGAATCAACTTAAGGTAGAATATTAATTTGGTATAAGGGAGCATATAATCCACAATCTTGGTAGAAGATACTAGTAAATTATATGTAAAGGGACCCCGTAAAACATCTCTATCCTATGAGTTTGGGGATTATACCTCTTAATATCATGGAAGATCTACACCTAGATATAACCTAAAACCTAAAAGAGAAGGTTCCCAAAGGGAGAAAGAATGCGTAGAAGGAGGTATGGAAAACATAAATGATTAGGGATCATTAGTGGGTTGGAATCCTATCTTATCCTATCAAAGAAGAAAGCCATTAAAGAAGAAAAGAAGATGACAATAAAGGGGTCCCCAGAGCAGGGGAGATCTCAAAGAATTTCAAAGCATGATAATTATATCATTCCAATAGCCCTGAAAAGGTGATTCGCCAAATACAATCCAGATGTCATTTTGCTTTCAGGAAAATGTTTGGGAAGGAAAGAACGCAAAGGCTTTACTATCAATAGTTCTAAATGATGCTACCTTACCCTAGCAAAGAATAAAGGCATTAAGGAGGTTAAGGAAGGAAAGCAAATGATGATGAAAGTACCCTTAGAGCAGGGAAAGCCTCATAGAAGTTGAAACCATGATAATTCTATCATTTAGTCTAAGAGGGGTGAGAGGTACCCACAAAAAATTAGCCCTCAAATTTTGGTTTTCCAAATACAATCCAGATGTCATTTTGATTCATGAAACTATGTGTGAAGGGGAAGAACACGAAGGCTTTACTATCAACAATTATAAAGATTGGTTCTTTAATTTAGTAGATTGTGAGGGAAGATCAAACCACAATATTACTTGATGGAAAGATATAATTTATCTCATTAATGCATCTTTGTTTCTTGTAGGTGTTAGAATAAATCTAAAATCTAAAGGTCGGGAGGAGTTCTTTATCTTTACTTTGTATGGGCCATATGATGATAGGAAAACATTTGAAAGAATTGACAGGATGAGAGAGTGCAATATAATATTGGGAGTTGAATTTAACTTGAAAATGAAAGGTAGGGGAACTTGAGGAGAAGGAGCTAGGCAAGAATCAATATCCCCTCATAGGTTATGTTGTCCAATTGTTTGAATAACTCATTTTGTGTGATACTGAAACTAATGAGATAGTTCCAACTGGGAGTAATTTCAGAAGTGGAATAGATGGAGTGTCAAAATGACTGGCCATATTCTTGGTTTCAAAAAGAGTTCTAGAAGATTCAGATAGGTTGAAGTTGTTATGACAAAGAATAAAATTTCATCGTGGATTTAACAATCCCAAGAGAAACTTCTAGACTCATGAGTCTAGGAAGACTAAGACTAAGCCTAGTAACAATTCTTCCCGTAACTCATAATTATGCATCTTTTACGTACTTATGGGTCCCCATGGATGTTATTTCAATGTAATCTATAACTATGAAAAACTTGAATCTCAACATGTTATGTTACAAGTTGCAAGTTGTTGTGACAAAGAATACAATTTCACCATGGGCTTGACAATCCTAAGAGAAGCTTCTAGGCTTACCAATTTGACCAAACTAAATGTTACATGCAAACAACACACAAGTGACCAAAGACATATAACTAGAATTTGGTTCAGTAGTTCTTGTATTTGTGTAACCATAAAATGTTTGGAGCGTCATGAACTCGATAAAGTAATAGTTCCAATCCAATTTCCAATCCCATTGTCTAGCACTAACCTTAACTTTTGAAATATATGGTTTTGTGATCTAAGGGCATTTGGTCTTGGACATCGGTTTTCTAGGTTTTGGAGAAAAAATTTAGTCAATCTAACCTATCACACGATGTACATTATTTCTTTCCTAATCAACTTCCTTCAGTGTTTGTTATTTCTTACCAACAAAAATTCCATAATGCAAGAGTAGATTTAATCCTATGGTTCCCATTATGGAAATTTTATTTTCTTCAATGTAAAGAGGTTGTGGATTGTACAATGGAACCTTCTCCTTTTCCATAATTTTTTTTTCTTTGATTCTTTTGCATAGCTAGTTTAATGGAGTGTTTTTACATCACCACCTTACTATGGTCTATTTTATATTTTCAATGAGTACTTTAGTAGTTTTTTCTTAGTCTTATGGAAGTTTTTTGTCATCATGGCTTTGCTCTACCTCTAGGAAAAGCATATTTGCTTTGGTCCTTCAAAAGCAACAATGTCATATTTTCAAGTATGCTACTTGAAATACTTATTATGGGTTTTTTTTTTTGTGTGTGTGTGTGAGAGAGAGAGAGAGAGAGATCCTTTGAATGGTTTTTAGGTTTGAACTTTTATTACCAACAATATGACAAATATATTATAGATTGTATTGCATTAGTTACTAAGTGATTGATATATGCTGCTTTTTCCTAATGATTATTTTGTTATATGTAGATGACAAGATGGTAAGGAAGCAAGCTAATTTTCTCTAATCGTTTGGATTTTGCTGAACCTATATAGATTCATACTACATAGAGACACCACCAGAGCTTACAAAAGAAGTACACATCCATGGATCACATAATAGCTCCTTTGGAACTCATCCATTCCTCTCTATCTACAAAATACCACCTATATTGATAGTTGCTCCACCATAAGTAATCCAAAAACCATGGCGCCTTCTACAACAACGACACTCCACCCTTTAACTTTTGTCCAACAAATGTCAAGCATTACTTAGAAAACAACAACATGAGTATAGCTAATGTTTGAGTAGGAAAGGATCAAACCTCCATGGGAAACTACCCCCTTCTTCCCTTATAAGCAATCAAAGCAATAACACATGTATTGTACATCAAAGCGAAGAAACATCGTGTATAACACATTACCCTCACTATATAGTATAGATAAATTGGAAAATAACAATCCTTATAATCACCTTAGAAAAAAGCTAAAAACAAGCTCCATCATTACATAGAATGCATATACATCTACAAATTCAACATAATTTGGCCAATTGGAGAAATTGTAATAAAAAAATAGGCAAAAACTAGGCTAGAATTATTACATTAATTTCTGTGCCAGATGTTTTCTTTATGTTTTATCTCAAAAATTCAAAGGAAAGAGATAAAGTCTTAACTGGAAAACCTTGGTTTTGGGAAAGAATGGGATTCTTCTTGAAGCCATGGTCTCTAGAATCCATTCCAACAAATGTTTGTCACCACCACACCAGTGTGGGCGAGGTTTCCAAAATCTTCCACTCCATTTTTGAAAAGAAGTATGTGAAATAATTTGGAATCCCTTTAGAAAATATATTAACTCAAGCAACAAGAACAAGAAAACTTGAGTATTCACCTATGCCAAATTAAGCACTGAACTAGATCTCAACAAAGAACTGACAGACAATTATTTTTTATCAAATGTTTAAGTAAGGACACTTCCATCAGTTGTGGTGCTTGTCACAACATGGCTACCTTATGACAAACAACCACAAAAGGTAGCACAAACAAGATCAAAAAAGAATACCCCCCTGTTACGCAATTAATGGACAAAGATGGCTTCCAATACCTTAAAAGGAGAAAACATAAAATGGTTTGGTTAGTGTTCAAGAAACAAAATCCCTTTACATAGATATATATCGCTGAGGATTTTTATGAAGATATTCTAAAGTGAATTTGTTACATCCAAAGACACAAGGAACATCTTCTAGACAGTAATGAATGCAAACACTTTAATGGAAAAGGTAAATGGAACGCTCTTAATGGAAAAGTCTTCTGAATGGAAGGAACTAACTAAACACAATTTCAAATTCAAATCGACTTCATCCCTTCAAGTTTCATATGTTTTTGCATTCATATAATACAAAATAAAACTAAAATGTTGATGAATATGAACCCATCCAACTAACTCATATTTTTATTGCCCATATAGATAATATTTGACCTACGAAGTTGCCAAAATCATTCAAATTCATGAGCTCATAAAATCTGGGAAAATTTTCTATCTTTACAATGCACTTTTCTCCTTGGTGAGCATGCCGACCATGCATTAACTAGCCCCTATAGATGATTTTTCTTGGGACCAATTGGACATGATCCCATCTAGGAAAACAAAAGAACGAAATGAGGTTTTCATTATTTCGTAGCATGGACGGATATATCTCGACTAAGGATAAATTACTAGAATAATTACTAGAATATATATTTTCGTGTAACATTTAGTATAAACAATTTTAAAAAACAACATAATAATAATAATAAAATGAATTCAAAACTTAAAAGAAAATGGTAAAAATAACTTTTTATTAGTTATATTCATAAAAAATGGAGAAACAATATGGTAAAATTATCCTATGATAAATTTATTTTGACTGGAGTAAAGTTTAATATGATGATTTTTTCCACTAAAAATTAGGATCAATATTTAAAAAAAAAAATATTATGATTAGGCTACTATTTTAAAATTAGTTAGCATCTTTTTCATTTTTCTTTATAAAATGAGAAAAAACCTATCATAACTCATTTGTCATAACTCATTTGTAAATGGATAAAAGTAATCATTGTTTGTTATTGCTACTGGTAATGTAAACTAACGCATTGTTATTCGAAGAAAAACATATCAATTAAAATAATTTATTAGTAATTTATAAATAATAGACTTTCACTCTTAAATAACTAACTTATTTTCAAAAAATATCGATTCTTAACAAATTAAAATTAATTTAAAATATTTCTACATAATCAAAATAAATTTTTAAATTATTATAATTATAACAACCCAATTTCCCCTTTCATTTTAAAATGAACTCTTCACCCCCTTCATTTCATCACTAAAATTTATATTGATTGTTGAATGTTTGGGAAACTTTTAATTTCTCAATCTAATGATATTCACTACAAATTAAAAAAAGATGTAAAAAATTACGTTAAAAAATAATAATATTATTTTTTATGAATCAACCATGTGGACAAGAAACACAATGAAATATCAACCTTAATATTTCAAATGTAATTAATAATGGGATAAAAAAGAACAATAAAACCCTAAAAAGTGTTGGAGGTGATCCCCTAAAGAAAATACTTGACCTACTGCTACATGTAAACAACTGGGTCTTCACTAACATTGTGTCCCAAAGGCTCTGGCTAGTCAATATTCAACACTCTAAAATGCATTTTATGCTTATCACTCCCTATTAAATACAAATTTTGCAACTGAGTAATTTAAATGGTAAAATTGACCAAATTTTCATCAAAACATGATGAAGCTAATGAATTTCACAAACTTTAGTGTAAATCAAGTGAGCATATGAACATACCTAGTGTGTCTTGTAGATGTTGAACTTCTAAAAAGAGTAGTTTTTTGGATCTAGTTTGGCCTTCGTTATGCCAGCTCATTATTGTCAATGTCATGACTCTGATTTAGTTCAATAGAACTAATTCTCAATTGAACAGAAAAAATTGACAAGCATTGTAGTTGCCTTTATGGAAGGGTTTCACAATTTACTGCTAGAGGCTTGTCTTTTGGGAATTTGATTGCTTGAGAAGAAATATCTCGTTTATACCATATTCTAATATATTCTTCCAAGGAAAAATGTTTTCACCTTTTAAAATTTTGATTCTAATTATTCTTTGTCTTTAATTTTCAATCACGGAACATCATGAAAGCCCCAAAAAGGAAAATTCATTTGAAGTTTTTCTATTTAACTAGGCTACACTAGAGATAAAAGCACAGGAAAGACCATGAGTTAAGAACCCTATCACAAGAATCATGGATGGGTTAATACCATGGGTTAATAGGTTAAACATGGTTATTTGTATTTGTATTTTTAATTTTACTTCTTTTATTATTTTTGTTTACATGATGGGATATGACATGACATTACACCTTTTCTTCCATACACACTAAGGAGCGCTTCTTGGTGCAACAAATTGAGATGGTTATAACATTTTTAATATAGTTTTAATGTTCTTGGAACCCAAGAACAAGGGCCCACTGTGAAGTACTAGAATAGCCAATTATTTTCTTGTATTTACATTGTTTCTAGCATATATTTTTTGTTATGGTGATAAACATGGGATTTCCTTAATTAGTTTAGATCATATGAGTACCTATATGAATGATAAGCTCTTTTATTTAGTGTGGCTTCTAGAACAAAGGATATTATATAGATTTCACTTATCTATGTTATAGTTCCAATGTTGAAAGCATATGTTATACTTGGAATAGAGTTTTCAATTTTATTTTTCTAGTAGTTAGTTAATTACACTATACTTTTAATATATCTTATTTCACATTTATTGTAGTAGGGTAATGCTTGATTATACAATTATTTTATTCTCATGAATGTTTAGATAGAATAGGATTTCCTATTAATAGAGTAGAATTTTTTTAGCATAATAAACGCTTTAGCAACAATTATTTAAAGTATCCATATCTTGCACAAATATTTTACAATGTATTATAAGTGAATAGGAAATCTTAGTCAATAATATTAAATGTGCAAGCATTCCTATCTTATTGAACAAATATAGAAACCTCAAAACTTAGTCCTTAAAAGAGAATCCCCTTTTCTAGCTTGGTATCTCCTTACATCCTCCTCCTCCATAAAGATAGAGAACTATGGATAGCATTGAATCCTTGACGTTGTTGTAACTTAAAGGGAAGTAATGATCATCTAGTTACATATCAACATATATAAGTTGCTACTAGGACACCAAGGTATCCAATTTTTTATGCACCATTTATTTAATTGATGCAATACATGCTAATATTAAACCTACAATGTGATAGTATTTCCTTCTATTTTCTCTACTACAAAACCCTCCAAACATTTGGATCGCAACAAATTTCGAAGCCTACCTTGGTCTTCCATATTTTCGTCGCAAACATTGAAATCCATTGTATGTGTTTTCTCTAAGTGTTTTCGTCCATTCTGCAAGAAAATCAAAATGCCACATTCTCATATGTTAAGTGTTGTACAATGAATATGAGGTTTTTTTCTGGTTTCAAGGTGTCACATTTGTGTAAATGAGTTGATATTACCATGTAAAAATTCTCCGCACTCATTTCCAATGTTGTAAGCATTTTCACACAAGTGTTATCATGGTCATCACAGAGTGTATCCTTACTGCTGCACTTGGGCGTGATTCATCTCATAGTTGTCATACTGAGGGAGGTATGTTTTTCATATGTCTTGGATGATCTATGTTGTTATACCATTAAGTGTTCTAAGTGTGCAAACACAATCGATTCTTATTAGTGTTCACATTAGCTTCATTGATCTCACACTTAGTCAAATTATGACAGCTATCTAACCAAGCAACTTAGCCTCATTTTTCCCTCCTAAATTCTGTATTGTGTAGTATTAGCCCTCTAGCTACAACCCTACCTCTTTAAACTGCACAATGCTTAGTTCTTGGCTCCCATGACTGCGCACTTCATAGTTTCAGTGCTCAAGCCCAAACCATGGCCTCCAAAGCTACACAATTTAGCCATTCAGCCTGGCCTCAAATATGAATTTCAGAGTCTTTGACCTCAATCCCAACCCTTGATCTCTTGATCTACATAAGTGCACAATAACTTGACCTACTCTGCCTTCCAGAACTGCGTAGTAGCAAGAATTAGTGTTCAATCCTTTAGCTTGGCTCACTAAGCTCCAAAACTACTTTCCTAGTCCAACCTCAATCGTGCATTGTGTAGTCTCAAGGCTCAATCTTCAATCCTGAATATTTGAGCTACATAGTTGCACAGTCAGTGAGACTCTCCCTTAGATTGCAACCTAGTTCTAGCCTACTGAGTGTATCAACATGCAACATCTTATACTAGGGGTTTATCAAATTGATGTCATCTTTTCATGAGTGAATTATAGATCCAAGTACTCTATCATAACATGATAAGATGATGAAGAAGGATATGGAGAAGGGAAACATGCCCGAAGACATATTTGTAGCTGATTATGCAAGTTGACCAATTAATGGAAAGAAGAATTAGACTAGATTGCGACCGCAACTCAAGACCTAATATCACTAAATACTCCTTACCTCTAATCCATATGGAGGTGGACATAAGATCATTCATAGGAAGACACATAGCAAGGATTAACAAGAATGGCTTGAGATTTCCATGTCATCAATAACTCCATGTCAACAGTGTCATGTCATGTCATGTCATGTCATGAGTTGTGATATGCCACACCATTCTTGTGGATTATGTAATTTCTTATTCGAAAATGTATTGTAAATTGGAAATCCAAAGGAAATTTATAGAATATGAATATTCATGTAAATTCAAAAATTCATAAGAATTCAAGCAATCATGAGGGTAGTCAAAGAGTCACAGGGGAGGTGAAGCATCACCCCATTAGTTAAACATACACCCTCATTATATGAGAAAAATAATTTTCACCTTAGCTCCTCCTGCAAGTCATTATAGAGACAAGCTAGTTATTTTGGGGAGCAAGTAGTGGCTCAAACACTGCACTATTGGAGATAGTGGTGTTCGTTGTATACATGTGTCTAGGTAATTTTACTTAATATATGAAGCCTGATGGCCAACAAATTCTTCATGAATGGAATATTAATGTTTGTAATATTCTTTTGTGAGTGTTTATGATACATGTTTATTTTCACCTGTATAAAAGTAGTTGAATTATTTAAGTTATTTTAGTGTTTATAATATTAAGAATGTGTTGTAGTGGTTACAATTCCCATTAATATTTGTGAAATATTCCTCTAAATGTTAGGCATATATCTCTTGTTTGTGTGTTTTTCTACCATAGTGGTACTATTACTTCTCTCTTAGAGGCTAAATTTATTTTTCCTCTGCAGTAGAAGAACCTTGACACATCTACAACCAAACATTCACCAAGGATACTTACTTATTTTTGAAGTAACACATGTGTTCCTCTCTCATACTAACAATTAGAGCCAAGAAAAAACTATAAGTATATATGGAAACTAGGATGATACTATGTTTGGGGCTCTTATTTGAATCGGTTTGAGGTCTAATTGGGAATTCACACTAGGGAAACCCCTTGGTTGATGGATATCTAGCAACATTAACAAATGGCACCAGAAGGAGGTCCAGATGATAGACTGTGCCTGTTGAATCTTCTTTGAATCTCTTATCGAAAATGGCTCTTTCCAAAATCATAATCTTGACGATTTTTTTCTAAATATCTTAATCTTAGGATCCCTACAAGTTTTTTCTATACCCTATCCTAATTTTGAGTTTTATGGCAATGGTGAATTAACTCTTTGTGAACATTTATTTCAAGTTTTTAATTTTTCCCTTTCTAATGGAATACCGTGTAAGATGTCAAGGCCAGATTTCTTAGCCTCACATTTGGATTTCATGTTAAGAGATGGTGTTATACATTACCTAATGCTTATATCCATTCATTTGACCAACTTGTGAAGGGGCTTCATAAAGAATTTGATAGCTATGATTACCAGTATTTTCTTAAAATAATTAATCAACTAAGAGTAAAATCTAATGAATCAAATGATAATTTCTTTGGTAGTTTCCTTTGCCTTTGTTATGAATTTTGAGGAGAAGACATGGATTGGGATTTCTTTAAAAAAATCTTTAGGAATTTATTTAACATCTCTATTCATGGTGAATCTGAACTCCTTGATGTTTCTACTTCCCCAAATTTTGTAAATCATGAAGCACCTCTAATTTCAAAGGAGGAACCTAGTACTTCTCTTGTTCCTTTTCCTCCTCCTTTTTTAGTACCAATGCAGGTGCCTCTTTGCAGTGGTAATAAAGTTGGGAAATATGCAAATCAAATTCCTAATCCACCTTCTCATCCTCCTACTTTTCATGATTAACATTGAGTGCAGGAAACCCCAGAATGGCTCATGAAGCCTATGGTGAAGACTAATTTTGGCATTCTTAACCTCGTCACGATGAATCTAGCAATCTTAACCTCAATCATGAATCTTTCTCCATTGAAATTATTATTTCCTTAAGGGACATACAATACCCTCTATAATCTACATGCCATGACTCTTTGTATCATGATCCACTTGATCAATCTGCTACACCAACCAGATTTTCACACTCTCTTGACTTTCAAGTTGTTGATTCAAATTGTGATTATGTACAAGGAATTCACATTACACAGATAAAGGGGAAATAGTGAGAAGAGACCTTTGATATTTCTTCTCTTTTTCAAATTTCCCCATGCCAAGATAATTCTATTGCATCCATGGTTTATTTTCAATTTGAGAATCTCGAAAATGAATCAAATGGAATATACATACTTAATCAATATGGAGCCTTGGGAAACAATAGTTATGATGATGATGGCTCTTTTGTTGTATGCGATGATGAATACCTAATTGCACCATGCAATCTTTCGATTCCTCCAGAAGGTTTTAGTTTGAAAGGTTTAGATCTAAAATCTAATTCAATCAAAGAATATTATCTTATGGAAACTTCCTCTTCATCTCATTGTCCCTTGTGTTCTACCATTTGTGGTGCATCAACTTGTGATGAGGATACTATTTGTTCTTCAAGTTATTCACCTGATGAGTTAACTTCTCAATCGACACAAGGTAGTGAGATTATCCATGACATGAGAGGAAATAATCCAATCATTGAGTATTCCTTCCATGTCTCATCATCTCTTTTTTGTAATGAAGACAACTCTTCAAATCAACTTACTCATGACATTTTCTTGAGTCATACATCTCCATATTTATGATCACAAGAATCTTTGCGATCAGAAGAATCTTCCAAATTGAGTAATATGGTTGTTGAACTTGTAAAATCTAGTCAAATAAGTGACATACATTGTTGCCATCTAGTTAGTAGTGGTCCCATTGAGATGAGCTGAAGAAATTACCTTCACACCATGCATGATCTAATTCAATCTTCAGAATGGGATTTTACAATCCTTAAGGTTTTTGTGACTTGTCAGGATGTCATGCCACTTCAACTTCTATTGATGGTTATGTCAAGATCTCTTAACTTTGGTAAGTGTTGAAAATGCATTAAGAAATTCCTAATTTAATTCTCCTATTATTAAATTAGGAGAAATTTCACACTTAGTTAACTGAGTAAATTCAAGCTGGAGACACTTGATTTCAGTTCTACATGATCGATTACTAACTTGTAGCAATCTATTTCAGTTAATATGATTTATTGCCATTGTAGACAGTTCTCACTGTTAGTAGAACTAGTAGAGATCAAGTTAAGAGTGTCTAACTTTTTTCACACGGAGGAATCATCCAGTTAATTGATCAATCAAACCAAAATAGTTGTTGCATGTAGATAATTCAAGTTACCTAGTTGATATTGGAGTTCAAGGGTAGTATATTATCAGTTGTAAACTATTCCAAGTTGTACAGGTCATGAATGCAGTGAGAGAAGGACCTATAGAAATTGTGCAATCCAAATTGAGGAATTTAATAATAATATGGGTCTAATTCCTTGAGTAATAATGCAATGAAATATGAGCTCAGAGGCTCAAAACTATGGCTAAGTATTGTCCAAGATCAGTAAGTCAAGAAGAGGATAGAAGATAGAAGTGTAGGTTGATCTCAATCTTGAGTAGAGCATGTTGTATTGATTTAGATTCTTTGATTAATGCAATACATATAGTAAGGGGTTTTGAGAAGTTGCTTTCCCCTAGATAAATATTTTTCTATGTGCGTTGAATATTGATGCATGTTAATGATTTTTGTTCTCAATCATGAATTTACTTCTATATATCAGTAGAGTAGATTCTGGTCTTTTGATTTAGAAAATTTCATGAGTATTTTGGAATCTACACATTAATTTCTACATGGTAATAGGGCTAGATTCACAGTAGAGAAGAGATTTCAAATTTGTCATTGGAGGAGGTTCAAATTTGAGGATGAGTGTTATAGTTTTTCTCTAGGATTGAGAAGATGATTTCAATGGACTCAGGCTCGACTATGTTTTAGAAGAAACCACAATTTTTGTGACATGGAACATCTAAATGGTGGTAGTATTGGATGATAATGGGCTGCTAGAATACATCAAGATAGATGTAGTAAAACCCCCAACATCTAATTCCTAGGATTTTGCTCAGTGGAAGAAGGATGTGGCTAAAGCAAGGAGGATCATATTGGAGGGAGTTCAAGATCATATTGTCTCAAATCTCCATGGGAAAGAGAATTTGCTCATGATGTGGAAAACATTAAGATACTTTTTTTAGAATAATAGTGACCATAGGGAGCTGAAACTGGAGGAAAAGCTTTGAAGTATTATGATGCAAAAAAATGAAACAATTTTGTAGTACCAAAGAAATTTTACAGAGTGTCATGATGAACTTGGTGGGGTCATTGCTTCTATCCCTAAGGAATATCTAGTAGCTTTAGCCCTCTTGGGCCTTTCCAAGAGATGGCATAGTTATCAAGATTCGGTAACTGGTAGAGAGAAACTACCAAGTTGGGAGCAGTTATTATTCAATCTAGTGCAGGAATAAATAAGGTGGAGCAACAGAGATGGGATCTCATCCAAAGAAGGGGAAGAGGAATTTTCATTTTTTAAGCAAGGTAAATAATTCCAAGGGGAAGAAGTCTGAAGATGAGGCTCATTCCAACCCACAGGTAAAGAAAAAAGGCTTGTAAAAATAAAGTACTTTCACTTTCATGAATTCAGGAACTGTGCCACGAAGTTTCCACAGAAGAAGGAAATCAATAGGGAGCCTGTAGTAGTAGAAAAAAGTGAGCCTTTGGCTTCATATTTAGAGCTTGAATTCAATCTCATCACATCCATGGAGAGCATGGTGATGGGGAGCATGTGGTACCTGGAAATTGGTGCCTCATTTGACATGACAGGTAACAAATAATTTTTCAGTGACTTGGAGGAGAATATCTCAAGATGAACATAGAGTTTGGAGATGACAGAAGGTACACCATGACCAGGATCGGTACTGTAATTTTTCATACGGATTTAGGCTCCCCTCTCAGACTCAAGGATGTGATGTTTATTCTAAGTCTAAAGAAGAATATTTTCTTTGTAGTTGTGTTAGAATATTGTGGCTATGATGTGATATTCAATAAAGGGAAGGCTTTCCTACGACACATTGCCACAGGGAAATTGAATCAAATCAGAGTTTGAGTCAGGAATCTATATGCACTTGAGGTATAATATGCATGGAAAGCCTTCACGATCAAGGAATATTTAGCAGATGAGAGGGACCATGTTAGATCTCTCAACATGAATCCTTAAAAGGAGCCTCAATAAGTTGTGGAGCAAGCACAAAGAGAGAAGTAGATAGGAGGTAGAGTGGAGAAATCTACTCAACTGTAGACCTTCAACAGGGGGAGATGTTAATACAAGTGGGCATAGGGAGCACATGCAGATATACCTCCAGGAGCGAGGTGGAGTGATGTTGACCCTTAGTCCAGGAATGCAGAAATTTGGCGGGGTCAATTGAGGTGTGTTTGTGTCATGGATCATTACGTTTTATACAAGGGGCCCATACTATTCAATAGAAAGAAGATCAGTTTCAGTTGGATATTGAGAAGTGTTGACAGTAGAGTAGGAGGCTCAGTAGCATAATCAACAACTACATAGTTTTCCCAGTAGGCAGTTGCAGACACTGTTGATTCAATTTTATTTATTTTTTGGATGCATTAACATATGATGCAATAGCAGATGTTTTAGTAGCAACAACAATAGAGAGAAGTGTTGCATGAAGTACATTCCAAAGGTTCTATATTGGGGTACCTGAGAATCTATTTCTTGCTGATAGGGAATGTTGAAAATGCAGCAAGAAATTCCTAATTTAATTTTCCCTTGATTAAATTAGGATAAATCTTAATTCCAATTTCTACATAATACTTGGAGGTAGTTACCTGAGTTTACATGGATCTTGTCACTTAGTTAACTCAGTAAATTTGAGTTGGAGACACTTGAGTTCAATTTGACATGATTGATTGCTAATTTAGAGCAATCAATTTCAATTAATTTGAGTTATTGGAAGTGTAACTAGTTTTCACCGTGAGTATAACTACCAGGTCAGGTTAAGGGTGTGTAACTTTTTTCACACTAATCGATCATCGAGTTAAATAATAAATCAACATAAAATAATTTTTGCATGCACAAAGTTTGAGTTACCCAGTTGAGATTGGAGTTCAAGGGAAGTGTACTATCAGTTGTAAACTATTTCAAGTTGTGCAAGTCATGCATGCAGTCACAGAATGACCTATAGGAATTTTGCAATCCAAATTGAGGAATTTCCTAAATAATAAGGGGTTAATTCCTTGAGGAATAGTGCAAGGAAGTAAGAGCTCGGAGGCTCTCCACTTTGGTGAAGTATTGGCGAAGGTCGATCAGTGAAGCAGAGGATAGAAGATATAGGTGTAGGTTGAGCTCAAGCTTGAAGAGAGCATATAGTATTCATACATATAATTTTATTAATGCAATATAGATGGTAAGGTTTATGAGAATTTTCTTTCCAGTAGATAAATATATGTGTATGTGTGTTGAATTCTCATGCATTTTAATGACTTTTGTTCTCGATCATGAATTTACTTCCATAGATCATTAGAGTAGCATCTAGTCTTATCATTTAGAAAATTTCATGGGAAGTTTAGAATCTACACATTAATTTCTATAGTAAGCCCCTTGAACTAACTCAGATATGGCTTCTCATGCACAATCCTTCTCTTTGCATGGTTTCAATTGATGTAAATTTCTTTTTGAAATATGTTTGGAACTATTGATGCAGTATGTCTAGCTTTCAAGATTTTATTTCTAATCAGATTGATGAATCCTCTTCAGTTGATTCATATTCATACAAATTTCATGTAGAAAATGCAAGTTTGAAATGTGTTTCTCTCATAGAATCATGGAACTAAGGGAATCATCTTTGGTTCAGGGAATCATGCCTATTAAGTTCATTTCTTATAGTCAACTCCTGGTCTTTTTGCAAATGTTATATTTCAAACGTTTCCCTTCATCACGCTTGAAACTCTCTTGAATAATAATAAATTCATGAGTTATCTAGTGAATCAAATTATTATTCACTCATCGTATCCTAACTAGTTTCATTTGCTTTTCATACTAGCATTCATTTTCACTTCTTTCGTTGATTACGATACTAGTGCAGTATGTTACCGGTTAGAAGGAAATAAGTTTTCATATCTATCATTTGAGGAATATTATTTATTTTTTCAAGGAATTCATAAAAATTTTCAAACTAATCCATCTTTGAACTAGGAATTTCATGCCATAAACAGTCCATTTGATCATAATATTAATTGTCATTCATTTTATCATTTTCCCACTAGTATATCCAATGAAAATTGTCTTACATTATTTGATCTTCGTAGTTTAAAATCTTATTCTTTGAGTATTTGTTAAACAATTCAGGGAGTTCATCCTTCTTTGATGGTCATGTTGGGTCCTCACTGTCTTAACAAGTTGACTAAATATGATCAAATGAGTTGTATCTAACAATATTCTCATCTTGAACCTATGCTTCTAATTGAAATTTTATCTTTTCAAGGTTTTTAGGGTTTTCAAGAGGACAGATTTTAATTTCACGATCCAATATATGATTTATGGGAAGCATATTTCTTAGCAAGCCCTTTTTCTAATAACATGTTTCAGTATTTTCTCATGCTTGTTAATAAGGATGACACAAATGAAGGTACATTCACAAGAATATTTCAAGGTTTGTATACTTATAATGGTCATCGAAAAGTTAAGAATGTGAAATGGTTATAAGTAGTGGTTATGGCCTATATTTCTGCTCAGAGGCAAGACCTTCTACTTATTGTCCAAGTTATTCAAGATCTTTTCTTTTCTGCAACACACGATTTTATATATTTTTTAATTGTTTGTATCTTTGTGAATGCAGGTCAAAAGTAGCTATGGTGAATGTATTGGAAATTTCATTACACATGACCCCGACCTTCTAGCTGGTTAGGTTAAGAGTAGGTCTAGTTTCATGTTAGTTACCTGCATATTCATCTTCCATTCACTTTCTATGGTTTGTATTTTATTTTCTGATTTTGGTTTCGCATAATGTTTATATTTTGTCTTATGGTTTTGTTTCCTTATTATGTGTTGTATTTTATTTTGTTCTGAAGGACTTGAATGAAGATTCTATGTTGGCTCAAAAGGAAATGTGAGAAGATAGTAAAGGACTTTCTGACACTAGAACATTTAGCTAACATTCGATACTCCTTTGTGTTGGTTATGTCTTTTAGTTGATGATGTTATGATGGAGATTGTGATATGTTCATAAGGATATTTTTATGTCGATCCATCATACTTGTTTCTATTCTAGAAACCTTATGACCTCACTCGGTTCTTTATGTTTCAGTGTTTTCACACTTATCCAATAAGTAGGGGAGAAAAAGGGGAAAAATCCAAATGAGAAAACTTAAATAAGAGGTTTCTATATGCTTCTTTGAAGTAACAACCTATTCTTCTCTCAATCAGACAAGATCCCTCTTCCTCCCATGAAATGAATAAGTGCGTATGGAAAATCCCATATAAATATATAAATAAAGGGGAAAGAAGAGAAAGGCTTCCTGCACAGAGAGGTGAAGCAAGTAACGCTGCAATGGTATTGTCTATGCTCACTGGAAGTGTAGAAATTTTGGTGTTCCTGTCGTGACTCTGACGGGGTACTGTCCAGGCATACTAGCAGTAGAGAAACACCAGAGATGAAAAGCTATTCTCTGAAAATATAAAGCTCGCTAACTATACTACCCTTTCTAATTTGAAACATTGTGATATTATTGATCTTATGTTTGTGATCGAATGAGAAGGTGCAGATGGGACCATGTTTATTCATGGGGTAAGTGGGGTAGTGAGCGTGATCAACACGATGAATCAATACTCCCTGAAGAGCTAAGACCCTACACAAAAGAGTCATTCAAGACAAAGAAGTTGGCATTATACCAGAGTGTCACCAAGTGTTTTTTCTACTATAACACCTTCCTAAATTTTTCCCTACACCATATTTCAGAGCCTACCTTGGTCCTACATATAGTCATCACAAACATTGAAATCAATTGTATGTGTTTTCTGTAAGTGTTCTTGTACCTTTTGCAAGAAAAGAAAAATATCATCTTCTCACATGTTAACTGTCGCACAGTGTATATGAGTTGGTTTTGGTGGTTTCAAGGGTTTACCTTTGTGTAAATGAGGTTATATTACCATGTAAACACTCGTCGCACTCATTTCCAAAGTTGTAAGTATTGTCACGGATGTCGCAAAGTGTATCGTTATTTTCACACTTGTTGTCATTCATCACAAAGTTGTCACATTGAGGAAAGTATATTTTTCATATGTCCTAGATGATCTATGTTTTTGTGTCATCAATTGTTCTAAGTTTGTGATCATAGTCGAGTCTTATCATTATTCACAATAACTTTATCGATCCCACACTTAGAGAAACTTCGGAAGCTCTCCAACCAAGAAATGTAGCCTCATTTGACCCTACTGAACTATGCATTACACACTCTAAACCCTCTAATTTCAACCCTACCTCTTGAAACTATGAAATGCACAGTTCCTACCTCCGAAGACTACAAACTGCACATTTTCAGTGCTCAAGATTGAACATTTTCCTCCAAAACTAGGCAATTGAGCCCTCCATCCTAGCCTCAACCATGCATTGTGTAGTCTCTAACCTCAAGCCAAGCCCTTGGCCTCCTAAGATATGGAATTTTGCAATCATCCGACCTGCTCTACCTTCCAGAACCTCATAGTAGGAAGAATCAATGCTCAACCCTTTATCGCACCTCACTAAGCTCCAAAACTGCGTAATTTGCTTACTTAGTCCAACCTAAACTATGTAGTTCATAGTCTCAAAGCTCAAGCTTTTCCCTTGACCTCTTGAGCTACGCAATTTACCAGTCACTTAGCCTCTCGCATAACCTGTAAGCTAGTTTTGGCCCAGTCAGTGGATCAACATGAAACATCTTAAACTAGATGTTTATCAGACTGATGTTGTATATTCATGAGTTAGTTACAGATGAAAGTACTCTATCATACCATGAAAATATGATGATCAAGGAGATGGAGAAGGGAAACATTATGGAATATATATTTTTAGTTGATTATGCAAGTTGATCAATCAAGGGAAATCAAAACGACACTAGTTTGCGACCACAACTGTAGACCTAATATCACTGAATATTCCTTACCTCTAAGCCATATGGAAATGGAAAAAAGAGCATTCCTAAGAAGACACATAACGAGGAGTAGAAATAATGGTTTGACAATTCCATGTCATCAAGAATTCCATGCTGGTAGTGTCATGTCATGAGTCTTCATGTGCCATGTCACTCTTGTGGATTATGTAAATTCTTATTCAAAAATGTATTGTAAAGTGGAAGTCCCAAGGATATGCACATAATATGAAGAGTCATGTAAAGTTTCAAACTCATAGGAATTAAAACAGTCATGAGGGTAGTCAAAGAGTCATAAGGGAGGTGAAGCATCACCCCATTGGTTATATATACACCCTTCCCTAGGCTCCTCGCGCAAGACATCAAAGAGACAAGCTAGTTATTTTGGGGAGCAAGTAATAGGTTGAATACTCCACTATTGGAGCTATTGTTTTTCTTTGTATACATGTGTTCGGGGAATTTTACTTAATATATGAAGCCTAATTGACAACATGTTCTTCATGCAAGGATTATGGATGTTTGTAAGACTATTATGTGAATATTTATGATTCATGTTTGATTTCACATGTACTAAAGTAGTTGAAATATATCAATTATTTTAGTGCTTATTATATTGAGAATGTACTTTAGTGGTTGCAGTGATCGTCACATATTTGTGGACTATTCTGTTAAATGTTAAGTAGATATATCTCATTTTTGTATGTTTCTACTAGAGTGTTACTATTACCTCTCTTTTAGATGCTCACTTTCTTTTCTCTCCACAGTGGAAAAACGTTGACACACCTATAACCGAACATTCACCAGGCACACTTACTTATTTTCAAAGGCACACATGCATTCCTCTCTATTGCTGATAGATAGAGCCAAGGAAAATCTATAAATATATATGGAAATTGGGTTGATACTCGAAATGGGGCTCCTATTCCAAATGACGTGTGGTCTAATTGGGACTTCACATCAGGAAGACCCCTTTAGTTGATGAATTTCCAACACTATCAACAAATGGTGCTAGAAGGAGGGCGAGATGATAGGTTGTACCCATTCATTCTTCTTTGAATATCTTATCAAAAATGGATCTTTCCCAAATCATAATCGCGAGATGTTTTTCTAAAGAGATTAATCTTACGATCCGTAAGGATTTTTTCTAAGCCTATCCAAATTTAATTTTGATGGAAAGGGTGAATTAATTCTTCATAAACATCTATTTCAAGTTGTTCATTTTTCCTTTCTGATGGAATACATTGCAAGGATGTCATGGACAGATTGCTCACCCTCACATTTGAATTTCGTGTTAAGAGATGGTGTCATACATTACTTGATGCTTCTATACATTCATTCAACTAGTGTGTGAAGGATCTTCATAAAGTGTTTGATAGGTATGATTAGTATAATGTTATTAAAATAATTAATCAACTAACATTGAAACCCAATTAATCAGTTCAGAATTTCCCTGATCATTTCCTTCAACTTTGTTATGAATTTATGGGAGAAGACACAGATTTGGATTTCATTAAACAAAAGTTTAAGTGTTTGGTTCACATCTCTTTGTACAGTGAATCTGAACCCTCTAATGTTTCTACTTCCTCAAATTTTGTAAATCATGAAGAACATATAAATTGAGAGGAGGATCCTACTAATCCTTTTGTTCCTTATGCTCCTCATTTCCTAGTACCAATGTGGGTGCCTTGTTGCAATGACAATAAGTTTGGGAAATCTACAAATAAAATTCCTAATCCATCTTCACATCCTCCATATTTTCATGATTCAGATTGAATGGAGGAAACAACATTATGGCTCATGAATCCTGTGGTGAAGACTAATTCTTCTACTCATCGAGATGATTGTGGAATTGTTAACCTCAATCCCGAATCTTGTTCCATTGAATGTATTACTTATTAAGGTACATCTATCACCCTCTACAATTTACATGTAGTGACTCTTTATATCATGATCCACTTGATCAATCAGATCCACCAACCAGTTCTTCACACTCTCTTGGGTTTCAAGTTGTTAGTTCAAATTGTGATAAGGTACAATTTAGTCACATTACACAGGTACAGGGGAAAGAAAGTGAAGAGACCTTTTATCTTTCTTCTCTTTTTTGAATTCCCTCGTGTGAGGATAATTCTCTTCTATGATTGGTTGATTTTCAATCGGAGAATATTGGACATGAATCAAATGGAATTTACTTACGTGATCAATCTAAAGACTTGGGTAATAATCATTCTGATGATGATGACTATGTTGTTGTATGCGATGATGAATTCCCAAGTGCACCATCTAATATTTCGGTTCCGCTGAAAGATTTTGACTTGAAAGCTTTAGATCTAGAATATGATTTGGTCAAAGACTATTCTCTTATGGAAACTTCCTCTTCATCTCACTGTCCCTTGTGTTCTACCATTGCGGTGCATCAACTTATGATGAGGATACTCCTTTCTCTTAAATTTCTTCACCGAATGAGTTAAATTCTCAATTACATGGGGTAGTGAGATTATCTATGACACAAAAGGAAATAATCGAATCATTGAGTATTATTTCCAAAACTCATCATATCTTGTTTTGCATGAAGAGAATAGTTCAAATCAACTTGCTCATGATATTTTCCTGATTCATACATCTCCATATTTATGATCAGAACAATCTTTCAATTTGAATAATCTATTTGTTGAAGTTCTAAAATCTGTTCAAACCAAAGATAGAGATGGATTCCATTTGGTTAGTAGTGGTTTCATTGAGATTAGAGGAAGTAGCTATCTTCACACCATGCATTATCTGACTCAATCTTCAGAATGTCATTTTACAATCCTTGAAAGTTCTAGGACTGTTCAGGAAGTTGAGGCACATGAAATTCCATTGATGGTTATGTTAGGATCTCAAGACTTTGTGTTGGGCAGTAGACCCCCCCCCCCCCCCCCACAACATGTCATTAGGGCTTAAAGCTTGAGTTTTGGTCAATGTAATGTAAAGACTCCGCAAAGTACAAATGTAGAGTGAAAAAGATTAGGATGAGTCATAGGGTTGTCTGCCCTAAGAATTGTAAAATAATGTAAAGTTGTGTCAGCCTACCCATGGTCCACGGACCATGGAATTATATAAATAGAGCAAGACTCTAAGTGTAAAGTTATTTTTTGGAATGTAAGAAAGTAATAGAATGATGGGAAGGAATGGTTAGAGGATAGAAGTTGAACTGAAGTGTATTGGGTCATAGTAGTAGGTAGATGCTCTGTAGCTGAGTGTGCAGAGGCCTAGTAGAGTCCACAGGTTAGTATGTGGACCCCTGCAGCTGAGTGTGCAGGGTGGAGTTGGGTCTGTATTGAACTGAACTTAGAAAGGATTATTAATAAAGATAAGTTTGATTTGGCATATTGTGTATCTATTTTGTGGATCTATATTTTGATGTTATGTGTTAATTGTATCGGGTGATTTATATGCGCGTACTTGGTAAACATTGATATGAATGCTTATATATGAAAATCCTCTAATTAATTAGCAAACAGGACCTAAGTAAGGAGATTTGGGTAATTAACATTGGTCACACTGTGAGTAGAGCTGCGTGAAGGACACAAAGGGCTTGCTGGTGCGCGTAGCCTAGTAACTATGAGGGTTGAATCGTGTGCCAATCACCACATATCAGGCATCCCCAGGGTGCAGAAACCTAGTTCTAGCACCCTCCCATACTACTTCGAGTAAGACCTTAGTCTGCGCTCTACAGAATGTTGTCGAAAGGGCTAGTAGTACTGGGATTTACTTGGCTAAATCACTTCTGAACCTGGGTTAGGCCCCACTAAGCCAACAAATGGTTCCATTGTTGGGACCAAGATCTTCATAATGGATGTCTGATGTCATGCCACTTGAACCCAACAAAGAAGGAAAATGAAGAGTGGTTGGATAAGAAGATTCACGAGTTTGCGACATAGGAAAATAGAACTCTGCAAGTATATGAGAAAAGGTGGCTAGATCTCTCATGTATATAGAAATCCACGAGATTATCTTTGCATCCCTTACGTCTAAGCTATATGAGTGGATCGTGAGGTTAGCTGACAGACAAGGGAGGTGTAGGCTCAACCAACCGATAGTGTGGACTCTAGAGCTAGTGCGCATACTAGAAGCCTCAGAGGATAAGATAGCACAAGTTGTGGACCACTGGCTCGACTAAATAATAGGAGGATTTATCACTGAGTTCACGGTGGATACGATTTTCAGTTACAAAGAGGCAGAATGACGTTTTCTCAAGGGACCGTGAGGTAAGTATATTAAATATTTTAATACCTGCATTAAGATGCTCTTATGTGAAAAGTGGGTTATGTGAATAAATTAATGTTTGGGATTACGCAGAGTGGAAGGATCTACAAAAGTGGAAGCAATGAAGACCTAGAAAACAATCCCTTCATTTCACCCTCGTGGGAGAGTGAGGACAAGCTCACAAAATTTTCTCAGAGAAGCGCAGTCAGTTTGATAAGGCAGTGGATTTTGTGTCTACCACCACCCACCCCGCCACCCGCTTCACCTCCCTCACCTCCATCCCTACCCACCCCACCTCCACCACCTCCATAGTTCGGTATGGTGAGCGCAATCAAATTATCGGTATTCAGAGGAGTAGGGAATGAGGATTTGGACTAATTATGGTTCATGGTAAGAGTAGTATGGGAAGCACAAGGTGTCGCGGATGACAATATTAAGAAGGCTACATTGGTGAGCACGCTGCAGGATCACGCATTAACGTGGTACACCAAGCACTCCAATGACTGCCCAAATGCAGGGATAGCAGAGATCCAGAATGCGTTGAACAGAGAATTTAGCAGGCCTAAATCAGAGACACAGTCAATCATCGAGTTTAAAGAGATTGCGATGCTTCTAGGTGAGACTCCCTGGGATCTGTACCAAAGGATGAAGAGTATACTCCACGAAGCCAATATGACACTAATGGATGCACAACATCGTGCATGGTTTGTAGCGTCTCTCACACCACACTTGAGAATAGCGTTGTCACAATAGAAACTTTCTACTTAGGTCGAAGCATTGGAGATGGCGATGAGGTTGCATGAGACGCCAACATAAGACCCTAAGTTGGGAGTTCAACAAATCCACGTGCAACTACAGAATCTGTGTTTGGAAATGAAAAGCTTGAAGCAGGATAGGGAACCGCGACCAGAGGTGTGCGAGGAAGTATGGTGCATAAAATTCAAAGGCCAGGGCCATGACAAGGATCACTGTCCAATGTTCACAAACTACTTAGTAGGAGGGTGGTCAATGCCATTGAGGCCAGAGGCACAAGTAGGGTCGAGTGTGACACCTGTGTTATGGTGTGCGATTTGTCAGATAGGAGGAAAACACATGACGGATAATTTTCATTTGTTGTAGAAGTATACACTGACACCCCAACAACTTTTTTTGTAATTTCTGGAGGTCGGTAGGCCACAACAAGTGCACTTGTTACAGCTATGAGTTAGTGATGGATCAAACCCTAGCATATCGAATGTAGACAGAAATGTGAGCCATCGACCTAGTTGTAGGGATGGTACACACTAGATTTTAGGGGTGAGGTCGAGGACGAGGAGAAATGGGACTAGGAAGGGGCCGTAGAGAGTTAGTTTGTTACAATTGTGGAGGACCAGGGCACTATGCCCGCGATTGCACCAACCTGACAAGGATATCCTATTCGTATTGTGCTCAGTTTGATCATGAAACAATAGATTGTCCTACGTTGATCACACAGATGCACGAAAAAGGGGTATTCCAACCTCCTCCGACTTAGAATATAGAAATGATGAGGTCTAAACCGTGCGAAGAAGACCCAAATGTGAACATGATGCTCAGAAGCGGTGCAACCACGAGGGAGGACAAGGGGAAGCAGCTCGAGGAAGATACATGGGTTCACAAGGCTCTTGAAAAGGAACTTGAGTTTGACTTAGAACGTGCAAAGGAGACATTCATGGATGCTAAGAAGAACTTCGTGAAGGCCTCCACTTCAGGTAGTAAGGATCAACCAGAGCCAGGGATGGATCCTCCTATGCTTACTACCTTTCTGGAGACATGCACGAAACTGTTGCATGACAATAAGGTAGCTAAGGGACTACAGGAGATGATCACTAGATGCACACGATCAGTAGAACTATGCGTAGTTTGGAAATTGGGAAAGCATGACTTGCGTACTGGAAGGGAGATGAGATTGACTGCGTAGATTGGTGAGTATGAAATGGATCAGGTAATCCTAGATCTGGGTTAGGATGCAAATGTGTTACCGAAGCAAACATGCGAACGTATGGGAAGACCCACGTTGCAGTTTTCCCCTATTCAATTACAAATGGTGAACCAACAAAATATTTTTTCCATGGGGAGTTTGCAAGTGGTAACACTTGATATTGAAGGTGCGAGCACATAGATAGATTTTGATGTGATAGAGATTATAGATGACAGGAATCCCTATCCTACACTTTTAGGAATTGACTGGGCCACTGATATGAACAGAGTAATCAATATGAAGAAGCACAAAATGATCTTGTAGAAAAAGTCACTATGCGTAGTAGTCCCACTGGACCCAGCCGAAGGAGCACTCTACATTGAACCAATGCACAACATTGAAAGCAACGGTGAGCTGGATTGTATTTACAGTATAACTGTATGAGACCAGGATTAGGAGAATCTGACTGCAGATGGGAGAATCCTGTGGGAGCACGAAAGCTCCTACACTTCGGATTCAAACGAAGAAGTAGACTGCTAGTAGAATCGGTTACACGAAGTGACAACACTGAATTGCAACATGATGGTTAGATCACTGTGTTGAATGAAAACAAAGGCACGAGAGCTACTAACATATGATGGACTGATAGCAGTGGATGAATTCCTGAGAAAATTTGAAAGCACAATACAAAAACAACAATGCTTCGATGCGTTAAAGTGGGCATTGTGCGCAACACCCGCACGATGGTGGGGTACCCATGAAGGAAATTTTGACGCATGGAATGGATGTAGAAGGATGATGCACCTATAGTTTGGAAGCCCCCAATTTTGAATGAGAGTCAGGCATCTAGGATGGAAGTGTGCTATGCAGTCCACACAAACACATCCCAAAATAAGAATCGAAAATTGGAACAAGACGCAACAGTAGGAAAAGTGATGCGCCCTATAGAGGTTCCACGTAGAAGCATTCAAGAAGGTATGCAAAATCCTGAACAGGGTCCACCAGGTGAGCTAAACCAATTGGGACTTTCACATACTAGCAGTTCGATGGGCCTATATGGTCATGTACAAAAACTTGAGTGCAGAAATTATTCTGAAGATGACGAGGAGAGTCGAGGCCATAGTTGTGGAGGAAAGGAATCCTCATACAAAAGATCCCACAATTGGGATAGTAAACGAGGACTAGGATGAAGGAATTATGCAACCACATGAGGATGAACATATGCAGATTCAGAAAACCATTCGGCGAGGGAACCTTAAGCTTCATGAACTCAAAGAAGATCGGGTACGACTAAGGCAGAAAATCATGTTAATGGATGCAGAAATAAAAATACTGAAAACCAAAATTGCGTAAGCATGTCACGTCGATAGAATGGAGGAAAAGGTATGGGCAGCCATACCACTGCATTAAAAGATTGTCGCCGACAATTTGTGGATCTACTACCAATGGTTGCGATTGTACCTTACCAAACAGGGTAACGAGGGTAGCACATTGCGTAAGGAGGGATGCGTAGCAATGACTGTCGCAAGGGTAATTGAGGGTTACCCATGGACTAGGTTGAAAGGTGAATTGAAGCTTCGCACAAGTGGTGCGACCACCTAACTATCCATAGGAAGCACAATCTCAGCGCTCCAAGAAGTTGAAAGAGAGCACGGGACTATAAAAGAGTCTATATGGGAGTTGCGTGATAAGGAGGTTACACACATGATCAGTATGTCACAGGGGTCATGTCCACGCATAGGGGGCTGCACTGCCACACGGGTAGGCTAGGAAGTGATTGTTGGTGTCACTATTCATGATAAGAGGTTCAATTTAAGGCGAAAAGGAGCGGGTAACAAGAAATTAAGACACTAATTAAGAGCTAGATTTCGGATGATCTACCACTAAGAAGGCATTGATGGATCGAAAGTGGGGGGGAATGGTTGAATTCAAATTCAAATGATACTATAAAATCCTCAGGGCTATCCTCGAGGAAACACTTGGTTGTGTGATAATTGAGTAGTTACAGAGGAGTGAGTGCCGCATAGTCTTACCACCTTTGACTATAGACACAATGTTTGCTGCTAGAACAAGAGTTTGATTTGCCAAAGATACCACAAAGCCCCATATGACCCATGAGGAGCCTGGATAGGTGGTAGTTACACCAGAAGCTCCAAAATCACCATGAACGTCGTGGTTGCAGAGAGATAAACAAACAATGGGGCCAATTTGTGTCTCGCCAAGAAACCCATGGTTTGGAAAATTGTCAATGGCAAAGAAGGGAAAATGCGTCAACATTGAAACAGATGAGGAGGAGGAAGACTTGCAAGCTATGATTTCTCAAATTTAGACACAAGACGATGAGTCAGAGGATGTCTCACAAATGCCTTCTGCGATAAAGTTACCTCCGTACATCCCCCCATGGAAGGGAAAGACAGGATACGAAAGGACCCAGAGGCCATGAAGAGTGCACTCTAGAGCCCATTCCACCTCGATGTTATAAGGTTTGAAGGTCCGCCGTTGGGATGAATACCTACCATGAAGTTAAAGAATTGGGACCTCGCAGATAACAAGAAGCTCCCACACCTGGCCACAGAGAAGTTAATGAAGTAGGAATGGTTGGGTGGTGTGGAGAAGGCTGGCTTGCTCCATTTGCAATGAATACCCAACTACCACCATGCGCACATCACCATTTTCGTCATCAAGTAGCTATTGTGCCTAGTGCATGATGGGTATCTCTAGCTGGAGGAGCATATTCCCATCACAACCAACCTAATTCACCGAATTTCTCGACTACCATTCAAAGGATACAACCCTGTGGCCATAGTAGGGAAAAGCAGCGACTTGGCCCTCGCAAAAGCCATGAAGGCCAAGTATAAACTAGAGAAGAAAAATCGAGGGTATGCAATAGCAAGCATTAAGGATAAATGGGTACACATAGCCACCCAACAACTAGCCAGCAAGTTAATGAGGAATTGTCGCATCGATGAAGTACCAGCGTTTGTGATTGCATTGGTAGAGCAGTGTGCAGAGGGGGTCCAGTTCAATAGGTGGAGTTCCTCTGCGATGAGTTTTTGATGAACTGCAGGGAGGCCCAAGAGCAAGGTAATACCTTGCACTTGTGGAGTATTAAGGAAGGTATGTTCTAATGATTATTTTAGTATCTTTTCATTAGAACTTAAAAGCCTTCTGCATCAGAAATTTAGATAATGATGAGGATTTATAACGAAACACGAGAGATTAATGAGAAACACTGATAATTGTCATTTCTATGTGCAGGAGGAAGGAAAAACGGAAGGTGCCCATTCCGAAGGTAAAGACAAAGATGAGCTAACTACTGTCCCTTTGATGGGAGACCGGAAGCAAACCAGATCAAAACGGATCAACCCAGGAAAGGATGTGGAGATACCAGCACGGAGGAGAAAAGGAAAGAAGTGACGCAGTATTAACGATTCTGCGAATCCCGCGGGATCTTAGATCCCGAGGGATCGCTATTTTATCTATTTTCTGTATCTAGATATCTCCGCCATCCTCCTTATAAAAGGGATAGCACTGTTGGCTAGCAAAAGGACGGTTTTTATGTAATTTCTTTTAAGGAAGATCAGAACTATGGTCTTTATGTTCTGTTGAAGACGCGAGTTCCTGTAATTTTATTTCATGCCTTAATACATACTTGTTTACTCTTTTATCTTTGAGCCTGGATCTATCTTAAGTGGTGTACCCCTGGAGGATACGGGCCCGGCCCTGGAGGACACTTACTCTTGTACCATTACGCGTGGTTTCTGTGTGGTTTGTTCATAGATGTAATCTGGTAATCTGTTGTGTTTTAAGAATATTATATTACATGCTCTGTTATGTTTAATTCGTCTCATGTTCCTGAAACTTTATATTGACGTTGTGTCATGTTACCAATCCTTTAAGTGTTGATTAATCTCTACAGGACACTATCACTCCATTACAGAGTTCATTACGATTGTGTTTAGCATTAGAATAAGTTATCTTGAAAGGTATGTTTTCGCATGATTATTGAATGTTACTGTTCTTCATCTTGAGATGCAATCGTATGTGTTTATTTAAATCAATAATAGAAGCAGATTGAGTATGTTGTGTTTCTAAGGTTTTGATCGGTAGTGTTGTTCCATCGTATGTGTACATCTTTTAAGACTGAAGGATTGATGTTTTGATTGGAGTGATTAAATAGAATTACAGCTTGAGGAACTTGGTTACTGCTTATTTCAACTGCTGTTCCATTTCTGAATTGTTGTTCCATTTCAATTGTTGTTCCATTTATTTGTTGTTCTATTTATTTGTTGTTCCATTTATTTGTTGTTCCATTTCAATTGCTGTTCCATTTCTGGATTGCTAATTTGTTGTTTCTTAAGGACAGTCTCAGGCTCTAGTGAGCCCCAGCATCTGCTATTTGGCTCCCAGACCTTTGATCTGCTCCCATCAGCTATGCAAGGGATGGGTTATTGCTACCGAACCCTTGGCTGATGTGTTGTTCTAGTCCATTGCTATTTCCTTTACTTGTTGTTTCATTTCTATTCATTAAGGACAGTCTCAGGTTGTAGTGAGCCCCAACATCTGCTATTTGGCTCCCAGACCTCTGATCTGTTCTCATCATTTATGGAAAGGATGGGTTATTGCTACCAAACCTTTGGCTGATGCATTGCTTGGTGTGGTTTGGTCTTTTGAAGTAGTTAAGTTGTAGACTCGCATTAATTTACTTTCATAGCTTTTAAACAGCTGTACTACAAACATTACTCTGGCAAGTGCTAAGCCTCAGACTGAGAAACTCTTTGAAATAACCAGACTTTCCTAGATTGACATACTAATGTGAGGTAACTAGAGGTGAAAGAGACCCTTTTTATAGCTATACAACACTATGCATAGTTTCTCTTATCCATCGTGTTGGTTGCAGGGGAGCTACTAGACGACAGGTAGTTTCCAACTATTGAGGGTGACCTGCTTGAAGCCATGAGGTAAACTTCGCTTTGGCCTATAAAAGACACGAAGAGGATTCACGAGACAAAGGTGTTCTGGATGTTTGTGGAGGCAAGCATTTGAATGTGGATCAACCGATGGCCACGACTGTCTCCTACGGTTCATAATTGCTTGCAAAGCATGGTAGGGTTCAAGGCGGATATTCATAACCTGTATATTCGTGCATGCAAGGATCCAGCACAAAAATGGGTAAATCTTTCGTTGATCTTCACAATAATGGAGGAGTCATGGACTCTATAGTGGCGTACACTGAATGTGGCAGAAATGGAGGAGGCCATAACCCATCAGAGAAAGAAGGACATTAAGCTGCACATCACATAGCGAGCTAATGCAGCAGCCACACAGCCGAAGGTGGATGATGCAGCCACACAGCCAAAGGTGGTTGATGCAGCAGCAATAACACAGATGGCAGAAACTACAACAACACAAACCAGAGAGCCCAAGGAGGGCAGAAGAAGGTGCAAACCCTAGTTCCGCATTGACCCAACTCAAGCGGCCTCGTGACCTTGAGAAAACAGCTCCCAGGAAGAAGGTAAAATCGATAAAGACATCTGTCGACCCAATCACGCTCACAAAAGGTGATCTATTTAACATCAGTGAAACGATCTGCGAGGTCATGAAGGACACACTCTAGGAATTGAGGATGGAGTAGAACACTATGTTGTTGGTTCTCAGCGCACAGTTACAAGTCTTACAAGTACAGCCCCCCAAAAAGGTACAATGGATCAGTATGTTGCAATAGGAACCACCAAGGCCGAAGAGATGTTGCGTGCTCGTATGGACAACCCTTTCGTATTGCGTGAAGATGTGCTAGCAGCAACAAGTGACGATGACTAGGCTGCGATGAGCAACATGAAAGGCATTGGCTTGAACTTGACTGCCTTGCCGTGTGAAATTTTATACCAACTACAAGATGAGGTCATCACAGAGCTTTGCACTCGGGAAGGCCACAAGCTCTAGGTCCTGAATGAGAAGAAAACCAACATGGACTGACTCAACCTTCAGCATGATGAGTTTGCTGTGAAGGCTCGCAGATTGGAGCAGGTAGTAGAGGATACATGCAGGAGCATCCCAGAGTTGGCCATGCCAGCAGTAGAGCGAGTCCATATATTAGTGGTCGGAGTCCACGAGGCTAGGGAAGAAACGACAAAGGTTTAGTTGGAGCTGAACTTGCAAATTGTCGAGTTGCGACTAAAGATGCAGCCCTCCACACCACTCAAAGTCTGAAAGCAGTGTGCTCACGCTATCCAGATGAGGTTGGAGCAAATTTTCTAGGAAACATGGGATTGCACTGGGATGTTGGAGCAAGCACTAACCATACTTACGCACCTAGAGGAAGAACTTAATCTATAATGCCTAGAAACCAAGGCACGTGAGTTGCAGCAGGAGTATGACAGTGTCTGAGGCACTGTGTAGATAGTTGTCCTTACTCAATGACTCGCCAGACTATAATAGGCAAGGGCATTGAAGGACCAATTAGATGTCGCACGCCAAAAAGAAGCCTTGCTTAAAGCACGCATCCAACCATGGATCGATGAAGCATTCACAATTACATCTACCATTGAAGGGAAGCTGGCACGAATGTAGGAACTTTATATGGTTGGATAGGAATGTGACCCTACTCATGAAGGTTCAGAGCTACATGTGCAACAAGTACAACAGACAACCGAATAGTGTGTTGTGGACACCCAAGTTGTGCGAGACTTCTTGGATGGGCTTCGAGCAAAGATCGCTGCACCAACAGAGTGACTTGGGACGAGTCATGATGATTGTGTTGCGGGCCTATTGGGTAGCAGATCCCCCTCACAACATGTTTTTGGGGCTTAAAGCCCGAGTTTTGGTCAATGTAATGTAAAGACTCCACGAAATATGGATGCGGAGCATGAAAATTTAGGATGAGTTATAGGGTTGTCCACCATAAGAATTGTAAAATAATGTAAAGTCATGTCAGCCTACCCATGGTCTGCGGACCATGGGATTGTATAAATAGAGTAAGGTTCTAAGTGTAAAGTTAGTTTTTGGAAAGTAAGAAAGTAATAGATAGATGTGAAGGAATGGTTAGAGGATAGAAGTGGAACTGAAGTGTATTGGATCATAGTAGTAGGTAGAGGCTCTGCAGCTGAGTGCGCAGAGGCCTAGTAGAGTCTGGAGATGAGTGTGCAGACCCCTGCAGTTAAGTGTGCAGGGTGGAGTCGGGTTTGTATTGAATTGAACTCGGAAATGATTATTAATAAAGATAAGTTTGATTTGGCATATTGTGCATCTATTTCATGGATCTGTATTTTGATGTTATGTGCTAATTGTATCTAGTGATTTATATGTGTGCACTTGGTCAACATTGATATGAATTCTTATGTATGAAAAAACTCTAAGTAATTAGCGAACAGAACCTAAGTAAGGAAGATTTGGTTAATTAACACTGGTCGCACTATGGCTATAGCTGTGTGAAGTACGGAAAGGGCTCACTGGTGCGTGTAGCCCAGTAAGCATGAGGGTTGAATCTCGTACCAATCACCACTAACTGTTGTTGAAAGGGCCAGTAGTACTGAGATTTTCTTGCCTAAATCACTTCCGAACCTCGGTCAAGCCCCACTAAGCCAACACTTTGGTAAGCCCCATGAACTAAGTTAGATATGTTTTCTCCCATGAAATCATTCTCTTTACATGGTTTCACTCGATGTAAATTTATTTTTGAAAGATGCTTGGTATTGCGGATGTAGTATTTCAATCTTTAAATATTTTATTTCTAATCAAATTCATGAATCTTCTTTAGTTGATTCACATTCATGCAAATATCATGTAGAAAATGTGGGTTTGAAATGTGTATCTCTCATAGAATCATAGAAATATGAAGTTAATCATTTCAAAAATAATCTTTGGCTAAGGGAATCATTCCCATCATATTCGTTTCTAACCAATCAGCTCCTCATTATTCTTGCAAATGTTATATTGAAAACTTTTCCCTTCATCACACATGAAATCCTCTTGATTAAAATTGAATGCACTATTTATCTTGCGAACCAAATTGTTTTCTAGTCATCATATCCTGACTAGTTTCATGTGTTTCTCGTACATGCATTTATTTTTACTGCTTTCGATTATTAGGATTCTAGTGAAGTATGTTACTAGTTACAAGGAAACGGGTTTTCATATATATGATGTGAGGAAGATGATTCATTTGTTCAATGCATTTGTACAAATATTCAAATTGATCCATATTTGAATACAGAATCTCATGCCATAAACAGCCCATCTGATCATAATATTAATTTTCATTTTTAATCATTTTCTAACTATTATATCCAGTGAAAATTATTTTACATTATTTTACTTCATGGTTTAACATTTCATCCTTCGATTATTTGTCAAATGGTTGAGGAACTTCAACCTTTATTGATGGTCATGTTGGGTCTTGATTATCTTGAAAATTTGAATGAATATGAGCAAATCAATTGTCTCTCACAGGATTCTCATCCTCATCCTATGCTTCTAATTGAAAATTAATATTTTCAAGGATTTTGGGGTTTTCAAGAGGATTATTTCAAATTTCAAAATTCAATCTATGATTGCATGGAAGCATGTTTCTTAGGAATGCCTTTTGCTAATAACATGTTTTGGTCTTTTCTCATGCTTGCTAAGAAGGACGACATAAATGAAGGTGCATTCACAAGAAGCTTTCATGGTTTGTATTCTTATAATGGTCATCGAAAAGGTAAGAATGTGAACTAGTTAGAAGTAGTGGCTATGGCATATATTTTTGCTCACAGGAAAGACCTTCTACTTATTGTGCAAGTTATTAAAGCTCTTATATTTTGTGTGCCATACTATTTTATATATTCTTTAGGTTCTTGTATCTTTGTGAATGAAGGTCAAAAGAAACTATGGTGGCATCATTGGAAATTTCATTACACATGACCTTGACCTTCTTACTAGTTAGGTTAGGAGTAGGTCTAGTTCCATATTAGCTACTTTCATATTCATCCTACATTCATTTTTTGTAGCTTGTCTTGTCTTTTATGATTTTGGTTTCGTATCATGTTTTGGTGTAGCCTCCTTCTGTTTTGTCTTCTGGTTTTGTTTCCTTGTTGTGTGTTGTCATTTCTTTCATTCTGAAGGCCTTGCAAGAATATGCTTTGTTGGCTCAAAAGGAAATGTGGTAAGATAGAAAAGAACTTTATGACACTGCAACATCTGGATAACCTTAGGTCCTCCTTCTTTGTGTTGGTTATGTATTTTTGTCGATCATGTTCTAATGAAAAATGTGATCTGTCTGTAAGGAGGATTTTGTGTCAATCCATGATACTTGTGTCTATCCTAAAAACCTTATGACTGCACTCGGTGATGGGCTTCTAAATTAGACATAAATTAAGGCCCACTTGACAATCCTTCAACACAATAAACCTCTCTTTTTTCATTAGATTACATATTTTTAACTTTAATATGTTCATTAGGAAGATTTATAGATAATTTCATATTTGTGCCTAATATTATTTAATTTTGTAGAATATTGTGATAATATAGGGAAGATTATGAATACTTGGAGGAGCAAATAATCTAGGGACTTGATCCCTACCATAGGAGGATCAAGATTGGATAATAAATCAAGAGGATACTATGGAATTACTACATGAATTCAGGAGCTCCAGTGATTGAGGAAATGTAGGAATGTGTTCCCCATCATTTAATGCATATTCGTAGTGTTGGGATCCAGATTGATTTTCGATGAATTTTGGAGGGAAAAGCTTCCCCCTTTCAAGGAGAATGTTTCATCATCTTTTTTTATAAGTACCAACTCGAATTTTCCTCTAGGGGTATGTATTTCTTAGTCTTCTTGTGAATAAAACTTGTATTTTTGTAGTTCTACTTTCATTTCTAGTAGGGTTGTACTTGGATTGATTCAAATAATGAAGTTTGGTGCCATTTTTAACTTCTAAATGTTTGTCTCATTCATATGAATATACATATCATTGGTCTTGGCCATCCTAGGAGATTCAAATGCCTTTTTGATAATTTTCTTCTCTTATTTTCACTTATTATTCACATTCATCTCTTATTCTTCTTTTTCCTATTTCTGCATTTAGTATTTATGCTTATTTTTCCATAGGATTGGGTTACTAGTTCATGAATCTAGAATTTTGGGAAGTCACTTGTAGCAAAATAGTAGTATTTTCCTATTATTTTTTAGAACGTGTTAATGAGATTCATTTGAGTTTATTTCAAGTGAATTATATCATAAATAAATCAATTTAATCGAAAAATTACCCCATATTGTTTTCACTTTATTAAGTTAGGCATTTCATAGGTTAACTACTTCACTAGTTCTTGAATTTCCAGTTATTAGAGTAGTATTTTTTTGATATTTTTAGCACATGTTAATAAGGGTATTTTGGAGTGATTCCACTTGGAATGGACACTTAAGACATCCTAATGATAATTTTTTTTTATCCCATTTTAATTTTATTTACTTGGGAATTTAGCAAGATTCTCACTCTTGTAGCGAAATAGGGCATCACCAATAGCAAAGCTATAGCATCACTTTTCTTCACTATTTTTATCCTCACTGTAAATTTGACTTATTCTAGTTGAATAATTACCCCTAGGATATAAATACATGATTGGGTAACACCAAATAGCAATTAGGATTTACCATTTTACCACTGTAACACATCTCAACAATTTGGGTTAATGGACAAATTTATGAATTGAATAGTGCAATAATGATTTCATTTATTTCCACATGAAGAATATAATTAACTCTGTCAATGGATATAACCTCTTTGGAGTGCAATGATTGATTACATTATCTTTCCTACACGCATGTTAGATTATTTTAGTTTCTTTATTCTTAAGTCAATACTAGGTTCACTTTTCAATGCAACTTTCACATCCTACAATTAGGCTACTATTTGATTTCAATTTTTGTGATTAGGATTAGTGTTTATATTTGAGAAAAAATAATTTCCATTTTTAAAATTAGTTTAGGTTATATTTCATTATATTTATTCCATTGCATCATATCAACGAAATAAGGACACACTGTATGTTGTACATATATTGTCAATGCCTCTTAAGTTTGTATGAACCCAGGGTTGATAATTTAAGTTTGTAGCCTTAGGAGTTGTAGCATTCTTGTTGCACTATTGAGGCTAATCACTTTTTGGTGCAATTTTTGGGGAGGTGTCAAAGTATGCATTATTTTCTTCCGTATTTGATTCATCTCTTTTACCTTCTACAAAAATAAAAAATTGCATTTCATTAGCATTCTTATACAAAAAAACTAAAAATACTTCTCCAACACCACACCCCCCCCCCCCCCCCTCCCCACAATTTGATCATGTGGAGTAGTAAGAATCACATCACCATTCACTTTTGTAGGTAGAAGAAGAATAGGTGGTAGAGAATATAGAAGAAACGGTTGGAGATGATAACAATGAAGAAGATCCTCTCATATTTTCCATTCACGATATTGATGTCAGTATTCTTATGAATAACATCCCTCCATATTTCCTTCCCAACTTCCATGGTATGAATTTAGAGGATTGAGAAACCTTTCTCTTTGAATTTGAAATCCTTTGTAGATCTTATGGTTACTTACTAAACACTAAAAAATTGATATTTTTTCTAGGCACATGGAAGGACAGAGCTCTTAAATGGTTCATGAGTTTAGGGACTAATTCAATAAGATCATGGAATGATATGAAAATATAATTATATAAAAATATAAATATCATGATCTTAAAGAATAAATATTTAGAATGAAAAACAAAATATGAGAGCCTTGAGGATCTAATCAAGAGGTTCATGTATAATGTTAAAGGAGAAAAATTACATCATTTAGGATCTGATACACTGAAAAACTCTTACTTAGAATAGTTAGCGATGAGTGGATTGGTATCCTTGATATCATGAGTAGAGGTGATGTATACCAATTATCATTTCAATAAATTGGTGGAACATGCAAACATATATCAAGAGGAAGGGAAGGAGTAAGTAAATCAACATCAAGATCGGTAAGTCAAGATAAACTTGGAAATTTGTTTGATGACTTTAAAAAAAAAATATTTGCAAGCTAAGAAAACAAGTAGAAACATTAAGAATGCAAGATGAGGACAAAATAGATGTTGATATTTGTGTTGTCCATGCATAACTACATGTTGTTAAATATTTCCCATCATTACTAAGGTTGAAGGAAGTTTACCAAGAGGACAATGGAGCAAGTCATTCACCAAAGAAGCTATGTTATATAGCTCAAAGAAGACCATGGCATCCTAGTCAACCTATTATGGTGCAAGAACCTAATTCAGAATTTCAAGCTTATGAACATCCATCTCAAATTAATTGGAACACACCCTTTCGTTGGCGACCTTGGCCATCTCAACTAGAAAATCAATATTGGAAACAAGGTTGGAAAGAAGCTTATGGGAGCAATCCACAATATCCCAAATATTTTCCACAATATCCTCCATACCTAACTCCATGTTATCCCTACCATCCACCTCCACCATAACCACAACCCCAACCACAACCATCTAAAAGATCCACTCCCACTCAACTACTTGTGCCATCATTTCCAAACCCACAAAAGGAAATAGCTCAACCCACTTATAATGATGAGGTACAACACTTCCTAACATATCCTCTTGATCTCAATGGTATTCATCTTAACTTGGGAAGAATATTGAAAAAATGATATTCTCTTGATGTAATTGAAGGAAAATATTCAAAAAAATAAGATTGAAATGAGAATAACGAAGAATCGTGGGTTGCACTTGATGAAGAGAAGACATCATAATCAGAGATTGAGAAAGTTTTCTCATGTTTACCATCAAATCCTCCATGTGTTCAAGAGAATAATATGGAAAAATAGGAAGATTTAAATGTCAGGGAAAAATAATACATGGAGAATGATCCAAATTAGAAAGTGAACCAAGGGAATCAAGTATATATTGAGGTTTCGTTCCATAAAATAAACAAATGGAACATCACTCTCTTCTTCAACAGTGCTTCATATCATCAAATTCAAAGAATTTGGTATCTAAAATTCAGGTACATGTCAAAGCATATATTTTGAGCCTACGCATGAGTTTATTTATCATCTTGATGTGCACATGGCTCCATTGGAAGTATTCCTATACTTGAAAGGGATTTTGTTTCTCAAGTAGAGTAGGATAGAAAAAGAAATAGATAATGATAATAATAATAAGGGGAAAAATACAATCTTAGGTGAAAACCTCCTTTGAGGAACCTAGGTTTGGCTCATTGATTGAAAACCTCCATGATGTGGTCAATGGGTAGCAAAAAGAGAAAAAGAGAGAAGAACAAAATATCGTAGGTGAAAACCTCCTTTGAGGTGCCTAGGAATACCTACTAGTTGAAAGTGTCATCGAGGCAACCAATAGGCCTAAAAGGAAAAAATGAAACAATGAAAAAATTGTTTTCTCCATTTGTTTCTCTTTGATGAATTCAAGTGCTCTCCAACCTCTGCAACCAACAAAAACAAGTTAGCTACTAAAGGAAAAGTTTATCAAAAGCCTATTCAAGGAAACTCAAACTTGGGATTTTTCTTCCTTTGCTCACATGCCCCAACAGGACCAAGGTTATGTCAAACCATCACCCTAATCCATTTCCAATATCCACCCATAATTTCCTAGCATTTCCCATTCATTTTCCTCACTGTCCTAAAATGCTATAGGACGGCTCTGTTTTTCTACAAGAGGCCAAAACACACAGAGCATAAAATTGTGTTTACCATATATTTAAAACCTTGCATCCATTAGCTAAGTTTTTTCATGGGGAGATTCATATGGATGATGGCAACATTCTCAAGCAATTTCAACAAATTCCAGTGCACACTTTTTGAGAAATCAACCTCCATCAGCTAAAACCATTTTAATTTTTTTTGAAATTCATCCATCCATTAGATAAGATGGTTTATGGGGACATAGATAAGGATTATGGAAACATTCTCACCAAATATCAGGTCAATCCAATCTACCATTTGAGAGATATGCATAAAACAATTCTGCTACAAGAGATTATCCTGAAATGCTACACGAGCAACCCAAAATGTTAGAGGAGGAAGATACAATTGGAAAAAGGGTCCAAAAGGGCACGCATTCTCTTTCAAATGTTGGGAGGGTACCACTTATATAACCTACATAACTCATCCACTCCATCTAGCTAAGAGTCATCTTCAAAACCCACTTTGCCTTACATGAAAAAAACCAAAAAAGCTTTGTCATTAACTTTTCCACCACCTACACCACCACATGATGATTTTAACTATATCCTTATACCTCATATAACTTTGCATCAATCCCACTTGTAATAATGATATCTCTAAGAGGAATCAAATAACTTCTTCAAGAAGAGGATTCCTCTTGTAGCACTGTGTACAGTTACAACAAAACACAACATCAATTCTTTTTTTCACCCATAGATCAGAAGATACAACCACATTGAGCATCATGAATACATTTCCAAAGTTCAGAAGGGGAACACCCTCCTTAGGAAGAAATCAATCCAATCCAATAGTATCAGATTGGACAATGGGAAGAAACCTTCACACACACCACTTTTACTAGTCAGAGAATCATCAATCTATGCAGACTTGTGTAGAAGAAAGTAAAGAAAGGAAATTAGCACCTCCAAAGGACCATGGATCAATCATCAACTCAATAGAAGTATGCATGCATCTCCAACAACCATTAGGTAGGTACAAGTATCCAATATTCTTCACCTCTTCTCTTGAGCATATTATCGTTCGAAATTTGTTGTCAATGCATGAGAGATGAGGTTTAATAAGCTAAGGATGGGTCAACGGTCATGACCACCCTCAATGAGTTAAGTGTAGCTAACTCCCCCAGTTGTGCAATGTCAAAAATCAAAATTAAGAAGGGTGATGAATATGAGGAGTGGGGATAACAATTAAAAGAGGAAATCCGTGCAAAGGGAAAGTCACCCAAGTGCACTGAACCCACTATCAAAGAAAGAAATAAAAGAACAAGGCTCAACTTTAATTGTATAAATGATAACTGGAAAAATAGTTAGAGAGGCTCATTAAGGCATCAAGGGTCGAGATAGATGATACTAGGGGATGCCTAGGGTGCTACAATAGAGATACAGATTTAATTTGTATGTGCTACATGAGAAACATGATTGCTATGGGAAGAAAAGGGTTGCTACAGGAGAGAAACATAGATGCTACAGGAAGGTGGAAGTTGTTCCAAAATACCCTAATTTTGATGAATTTCACTGCAAACCCTAGGATTCGAAGGGAAACATCCAAAGGAAGGGTAAAGACATATTTCTCCTTTCCATATGTGAACAAGAAGCTTGCAAATTTTTTTTTATTTTTTTTTATTTTATTTATTTATTTATTTATTTATTTTATTTATTTTTTTATTTATTTTATTTATTTTATTTTTTTTTTCAGTAGTATATCCTATCAGAAACTTTTGATAAAAGTTTGCAGACAAAAAATGAAATGTGGATGCTTCCTTTGAATTAAGCCTGATAAGAAGGTGAATTGGAATTATTTTTGGGTGAGCATGAAATCAACCTTCCTCTAGGCAATATAAGAAAACTGTTCATTCTAGCATTGTCTTAAAAACCCTTATTACATAGAAATATCTAAAACTTGTAGCACAAATAGTGAATTGCCTTGCCAACATTGGAAAGTTGTATTGAAGGCTATGGTAGTTGAATATAACCATATAAAACCCACATCCAAGAAGAGGGAGAAGAAGAAACTAATGAAGAAGCAGAATAATATGGATATTAGCAGGAGAGGAACAATCTATGCTAAAAACTAAAATAACAGTTCCTAAGAAAGACCAAATCAAAACAGAGAAATCTAGAGCCCATTAGCCAATCATCTAGGGCACAAAAGAGAATAAGAAGGAAAAAAATGTCAAGAAGGAATTCACCATCAAAATAGAAACACTGTGATCTTTCTATGCACAAATAGTTTTGGAAAAATGAGTGAAAATGTAATGAAAGTGTCAAGAGAGAAGGTGTGAATGCAATGGATCTACAAGCCAACAGATTTCACTTGCAAAGAGGAAAGATATGTTTCTGTGTTTGAAGGATGGTTAAAGAATCATTAAAAGAACAACTACATTTTTTTGCTTGTCTTTGCAAAACCTACAAGCAAGCTTCTTAAGATAAAGGACTCAAGAATGTACAAGAGAGAGACCATCAGGGCCATGAATGACGCACAGTTAGGTCACTACGTTGCTCATAGGATGAGCAAGAGTTTCAACAAGGGGAGTGATGGGCCTCCAAATTAGACAAAAATTAAGGCCCATATGACCATCCTTCAGCACATTGAACCTCTCTTTTTACAATACATTACATATTTTAAATTTAATATGTCCATTAGGAAGGTTTATAGATAATTTCATCTTTGTGCCTAATATTATTTATTTTTGTAGAATATTGTGAGGATATTAGGTAGATTATATATATTTGGAGGAGGAGATAATCTAAGGACTTTCTCTATACTACAAGAGGATCAACATTTGATAATAAATCAAAAGGATATATGAAAGTATTGCACAAATTTTGGAGCCCTAATGATTGAGAAAATCTAGGATTGTGTTCCCTATCATTTAATGTAGATTCCTAGTGTTGGGAACTAGATCTAATATTTGAGGTATTTTGGAGGGGAAAGCTTCCTCCTTTCAATGAGAATGCTTCCTCATAATTTTGTATAGGTACCAATTCTAATTTTCCTCTGGAGGGATGTATTTTTTGGCATTCTTGTTAAAAAAAATTGTACTTTTGGAGCTCCACTTTGATTTCTAGTAGGGATGTACTTGTATTGATTCAAATATTGATGTTTGGTGCCATTTTTAGCTACTAAACATTGGTATTGTTCATAATATTTTGTCTATCCTTGTGCTTGGCCATCCCAAGTGTCTCAAATCCTTTTTTTATAATTTTTTTTTCTTGATTTCACTTCTTATTCACATGCATCTCTTATTCTTGTTTTTCATATTCCTGCATTTAGGAGTGATGATTTTGTTGCTGTAGGATTGGGTTAAATGATTGAAGTAAGTTATTTTGTAGGTTATTTACATAATCGAAATAATTATGCATACCTAAAATAGCTTTAAAAATTTATCTTCATCATTGAGCTACTTGGATTGGGTTACTAGTTCATGATTCTAATAATTTTATGATATTGTTTAGAAAACATTAATGAGATTCATTTGAGTTTATTCCACTTTCATTACATCATAATGAGATTCATTTGAGTTTATTCCACTTTCATTACATCATAAAAAAGAAAAAAAATTAATGAAAAAAATTACCACATATCATTTTCCCTTTATTAGGTTGGGAATTTGGTAGGTTAACTAGCTCACTAGTTCTTGAATTTCGAGTTTTTAGAGTATTCATTTTATGCTATTTTTTAGCACACGTTAAAAGGGGTATTTTTGAGTTATTCTAGTTGTAATGGAGACATAAGGCATCCTACTTATTAGCAGAAAAATTTCCATCCCATTTTTATTTGATTTACTTGGGCATTCAACAATATTCTCGCTCTTGCAACAAAATAGGGCGTCTTGTAGCAATCACCTATAGCAAACTTATAGCATCACTTTCCTTCACCAACTTTTATCCCTAGTACAACTTTGACTTAGAATAGATGAATAATGACCCCTAAGATCTAAATCAATTATTGGGTAATAACAAACACCACTTGGGATTTTCATTTTTAACCCTATGACATATCTTAACAATTTGGGTTAATGGACATATTTATGAATTGGATAGCACAATAATGGTTCCTTGATTTCCAAATGAAGTATATAATGAACTCTTTCAATGGGTCTAATCTCTTTGGGCTACAGTGATTCATTACATTCTCTTTACTTCATGCATGTTATATTAGATTACTTTCTTTATTCTTAAGTTAATACTAGGTTCCCTTTTCAATGCAACTTTCACATCCTGCAATTAGGTTAGTGTTTTATTTCCATTTCTAAATTATGATTAGTGTTTACATTTCAAAAACTAATATTTCCATTTATAAAATTATTTTAGGTTATATTTCATGATATTCACTCCATTACATAAGATCAATGAAAGAAGGACACATTGTATGTTTCACATACAGTGCCAACACCTCTTAAGTTTGTATGAACCGCAGGTTGAAAATTTAAGTTGATAGCCTTGGGAGCTGTAGCATTCTTGTTGCAATACTGAGGCTCATTACCTAGTTCTTTATTTTTCATTATTTTCATGCTTATCCAATCAGTAGAGGAGTATAAGTGGGGAAATCCAAATGAGAAAACCTAAATCAAAGGTCTCCATGTGCTTCTCTGAAGGAACAACCTCTTTTTCTCTCAATAAGTCAGGATTCCTCTTCTACCCATGAAATTAATAAGTGCCTATGCACATTCTTATGTAAATATATAAATAAAGGGGAAATAATAGAAAGGCTTTTTGCGTAGAGAGGTGAAGCAAGAAACTCCACCTGGGTACTATCAAGGCTCACCAGTAGTGGAACAATGTTTATGTTCATGTTTTGACCTCGCCAAGGTACTATCTAGGCCTGCTCGTAGTGGAGTGACACTAGAGATGAAAAAATATACTCTAAAAATCCAAATCTCGTGAAATATACTACCCTTTCCGATTCAAAACATTGCGATATTGTTGATCTTATGTTTGTGTTCAATCAATCAAGAAGGAATAGAGGGGGCCATGTTTATTCATGGAGTAAGTGGAGAAAGTAAGGTGACCAGCATTATGAAGCAATACTCCCTGAAGAATTGAGACCTTCAACAAAACAGTCAACCAAGACAGAGAATTTGGAATTCTACCACTATGTCTCCAAGTGTTGTCGTTGCTACAACAAACTCCAGAATTTTGGCCCACACCAAATTTCAAATCCTACCTTGGTCTTCCATATTATCATTGCAAACATTGAAATCCATTGTATGTGTTTTCTCCAAGTCTTTTGGTCCCTTTTAAAAGAAAAACAAAATGTTGTCTTCTCTCATCTTAAGTGTCACACAATGTATATGAGCTTTTATGGTGGTTTAAAGGGGTTATCTTTTTGTAGATGAGTTGATCTTACAATGTAAAATTCCATCACACTCATTTTGAAAGTTGTAAGCACTGTCTCACAGGTGTTGTCACAGTCGTCACAAAGTGTATGTTTAGTGTCGCACTTGTCGTGAATCATCACAAAGTTGTCGCACTGAGGGAAGTATGTTGTAAATATGGCTGGGATGATTTATTTTTATGTCTCGTCATGTGTTCTAAGTGTGTGAACACAGTCGAGTCTTATCATTGTTCACATTAGCTTCATCGATCCCACTCTTAGTCAAATTTCGAAAGGTCTCCACCAAGCAACTTAGACTCATTCGACCCTTCTGAACTTTACATTGTATAGTCTCAACCCTCTAGCTACAACCATATCTCTTGACACCACACAATGTATAGTTTGTGCATCCAAGGACTGCGCACTGCATAGTTTCAGTGCTCAAGCCAAGACCTTGGCCTAAACGAATGTGAAATTTATCCCTCCAGCATAGCATCAAATACACATTGTGCAATATCTAACCTTAAGCCCAACCTTTGGGATCCTGAGTTGTGTAATCACCCAACCTGCTATGCCTTCTAGAACTGCGCAGTAGGAATAATCAGTGCTCAACCCTTTAGCCTGACTTCTTGAGCTTGAAAACTGTGCAATTTGTTTGTTTAGTCTAGCCTCAACTATGCATTACACAGTCTCAAGGCTCAAGCTTCACCCCTGACTACCTAATTTGTGCAATTGCATGTTCATTGACCCTCTCCCACAACATGCAACCTAGTTTTGGCCTAGTGAGTATATCAACATGCATCATCCTAGACTATGGGTTTATAGGACTCATGTCATCTTATCATGAGTGAATTGTAGACGAAGGTACTCTATCATACTAGGATAGGATGATCAACAAGGAGATGGAGAAGGGAAACATGATAGAAGACTTATTTGTATATGATTATGCAAGCTAATCAAACAAGGGAAAGCAAAAGGACACCAGCTTACGGCCATAGCTCACAACCTGATATCACTAAAGATTGGTTAACTCTAAGCCATATGGAGGAGGATAGAAGAGAATTCTCTCAAAACACACACCAAGGAGCAACAAGAATGGCTTGAAATTACCATGTCATCAAGAAGTCCATGTTAGCAGTGTCATGTCATGTCATGTCATGAGTCATCATATGGCACATCATTATTTTGGATTATGTAATTTCTTATTCAAAAATGTATTGTAAAGTGAAATTCCAATGGACATGTATAGAACATGAAGAGTCATGTAAAGTTGAAAAGTCATAGTAAGTAAAGCAGTCATGAGGGTAGTGAAAGAGTCACAAGGGGAGGTGAAGCATCACCCCATTGGTTATATATACACCCTCATTGTATATGAAAAGAACTTTTCACCTTGGCTCCTTCCATAAGGCATCAGAGAGACAAACTAGTTCTTTTGAGGAGTAAGTAGTGGCTCTAAATGCACCACTATTGGAGCTAGTGGTGTTTGTTGTATACATGTGTCCTGGGAATTTCACTTAATATATGAAGTTTGATGCTCATAAATTCTTCATGCATGGATTATGAATGCATGTAAGATTTTTCTGTGAATCTTTATGATTCATGTTTGTTTTCACCTCTACTAAACTAGTTAAACTATTTCGATTATTTTAGTGCTTATCATATGGAACATGTGTTGTAGTGGTTGCGATGCTTGTCGCATCTTTGTGGACTATTCCACTTGATGTTAGGTAGATATCTCTCATTTGTGTGTGTTTCTACCAGAGTGGTACTATTACCTCTCTCTTGGAGGCTCCCTTTCTTTTCCCTTTGTAGTAGAAGAATGTTAACACACCTACAACTGAATATTCATCGGGTAGTCTTACATGTTTTCGAAGGCACACATGCGTTCCTCTCTATTGCGGACAATTAGAGCTAACGAAAATCTATGAGAATATATGAAATCTAGGTTAATACTTTGGATGGGGCTCCTATTCCAAATGTTGTGAGTTCTAATTGGGACTTCACATCAAGGAGACCCCATGGTTGATAGATTTCCAGCACCGTCAATAACTTCATATGACATCACAATATTTTAAAGATCTCCACACAATCAAACTCATCATTTATGGTAAGGTAATGACAGAGAGCATTCTCAACCACTTAATAAAACCTTCTAAAACTAAGCCTATCCCAGTAATGTTATATATAGTAGAAATTTTATCAAATACTTATATAGGAAACTATTTCATCAAACACTTAATGGGTAAGAATTTCATCAAATGCTTATCATCTAGACATTTCATTAAACACTTGGCATGCATCCATGTTTCAAAAATTGTTATTGATATAATCACTAAAATAACCAAACATGACAAGTCATTTGGTCTACTACTAAATTTATAGGATTTAGTCAATATAACATTATTTGTCATGTAGAATTATAATGGAAAAGTTATCCATCTTCTTATTTTTTCAGCTACTTTAGTTTTCATCTCTCCATTACACACTTTCCTAGCGGCAATATTGAACACCACCATGACGAAACACTAAGTTTGCAAAGAAAATGTAGTCCCCACTTGAGTTTTCCACCATGGCTCAGTACCTATCTTATCACTTGCCTTTCTCATGATAACACTCACCAATGAAGTTATATAAAGACCATTAACACAAATCAAGGTTCCAAATTTTGTATGGTTTATTATTTAATTTTCAAATGAACTATATCTTTTATAAATTGAGTATAAATATATTTCAACATTCTCTAAATATATATTTTAATTTAAAAAACAACTATATATTTCATAAAATAAATTTAGATTATAAATTTATTAAAACTAGTCTATAATTTTCTAAATGCAAAAACTCAATAAAATATTTTACCCCTTAATATTTAATAAGTATAAAATTAAAATATATGTTAAAATAATTATAATAAATATAAATATAAAATATATGTAAAATAGTTATAATAAGGTATATTATAACGAAAATATATACCAATAATTACGCCGTAAGGCGTTTCCTCTTAAATGAACTCCCCTCCATGCACCCGTGTCTCGATGTGGACCGTTAAATGGATTGTTAGACGATTAAATAATCTACAGCCATTAGATCATCAGTGAAGAATGTTCTGATTAGTGAAGAGTCCCTCGCCTTGAGGTCTGAAGCGACACAGGTGAATTTTGCATATCCCTCTAGACTAAAGATACCCGTTCTCAGTTGTTTCTCATTGAACATTCCCGCAGGAAAAACTGTAGCTATGGTTAGTCGAAGTGGGTCTGTAATTGCTCTGGTCGAGCGCTTCTATGACCCCATTGAAGGTATCCAATACATTATTTTACATGGCATTTTCATACCCTGAACTCCAGTTTTTATAAAATTATACATGTTTTGGGATGACGAGGCTTATTCAACATTGATCAGACTCCAAGAAACTGCCCATGAGCTTGGTAACAATGCAAGAAAGAACAGTGCCAGGTAAAGGTTTTATCCCACTATGTTAATTCAATAATGGCACATTGTGGTTAACCTATGCAATAGTTTTCTCAGTGAAAGTCTATAGAATTGGAATTGTTTTGTTTCTCCCATAAATCCTCTCGCCTTCTTTATAAAATTGTAATTTTTTTTGCAGTCCCATAAATCCTTGGGGCCTTCTCTGTAAAACTGTAATTATAAGGCTTATCCTCAGCTTCTTCTTCATAAAATTATACTTGTTTTGTTCGTCCTTAGATTAGCAATTTGTGAAATTATAATTGTTTTGTTTGTCTATAGATTCTCAGGGTTTTCTTTGGAAAATTATTTAACAGCTGCCAAGTTTTTCTGGTTTTATTACAGTGAAAGATTTTCCACCAAACTTTTTGGATGCCTTCTCATACAATCTTTCATTCTTTTTCCTCAAATTATAATGGTTTTGTTTGGTCCAGAGATAAATCTTTTTTCTTAAATTGTACTTGTTTTGCTCCTCCCATTAACCCTTCTAGTGTTTATTGGTACTTTAGATGTTACTCTGTAGAAGTTTATAGACTTTTACATTTTGTCACATTCTGAATGACCCACTCATTCACCACCAAGATAGAAAGAAAACTTGTTCTGTACCTTCCATAAATTCTCAGTATTTATCAGTTTGAATGATCCTGGGAAGAAAGGGGAAATAGAATGAACATAGATTGTATTCTCGTTTTGATTTTTTTGTTTGTTTGCCCATTTCCAGGGCCCTCCAGCGCAAGGAATTATGTGAGCTCACCCATAATTGAAAGAAATTATTCTTATGGCCGATTTCCCTATTCCAGAAGGCTTTCAGACTTCTCAACTTCCGATTTCAGCACCTGTCGATGTCAACTCAGCACACAAAACAGAGAAAGTACCCTACATAGAGCAGGCAGGGTCATTCTGGAGACTAGTCAAGATGAATGCCCCAGAATGGGCCTATTCCCTACTAGGATCCGTAGGGTCCATGGCCTGCGGTTCCATAAGCGCACTCTTCACTTACATCCTGAGTGTCGTGCTGAGCATCGATTACAACCCTGATCTGTTATACATAAAAAATGAAATCAAGAAATACCGCTTCGTTCTGATAGGGATGTCGTTCGGCGCCCTCATTTTCAATACGGTGCAGCATTCCTTCTGGGAAATCGTTGGCGAGAATCTGACCAAGAAGGTTTGATAGACAATGGTGCTGTACCTCAATATAATGAAAAAAATCACATTCGAGACAAAAATAGTTTTCATGGGGCCAATAGTGTTAAATTGACTTCATTTGAAGCGGAGGTTCTTCGGACAATGAAAGCATTTTGGCTGCCATCAGCAACTCCTGAGGCTCAAGCAAAAGTTGAGGCACCTTCACTTGATACAATCTGCCCAGAGGGTAAAGAGAAACTGAAGTTGAAGTCTCTTTTTCCAGTTATTTTTGCCAAGGATCCACATGATAAAAAATCTGAGGTTTTGGGCGCCAGTTTTATTTTCCTTGGTTGCAAAGATACACTAACAAACAAGCATACACTAATGGCAATCAGCACTTGTGGCAATATTTATTGCAAAAAGTGTGCAGAGAAATTTGTTAAATTAGATGGGGTTTGTTTTGTTTGCAATAGAAGCTGTAGAGAAAAGTGTTTGATCACCGTGGAAAAAGGAGGTACTGGATTTTCTGGTTACGGGGACAACTTGGAGGCAACCGATTTTAAACATGTTGGAAGTGGTTCTGGCATGGGACTTATGAGGCCAACAGTTAAAACATGAACATCAAACTCATGTTGAACTAACTCATGTTGAACTACTATGTACAAGTAAAAACTAAAGTCAAATGATGAGGCGCGATAAACCTTCCTTTTTGTAATTAAAGACCCTTTTGACTTGATAGGCATTAACCTCCTTACAAGATCCGCATTACAATCAGGTTGTTTTTAAGATGCGAAGCTGTGACCGATGGCATCCGTTTTATCAGAGTCACCGAGGACTTCCATCTGACATTTATCCACCAATGTTGCAGCATCAATACAGCGCACAACCTGAAACTATTTGGTCAACTGTATTGAGGGTCAAGCCTACCAGATTTTAACTGTGTCATCATCACTGCAAGTGCTTCAACTTGCTTCTAGACTGCAGCCTGTTGGACTGGTTACTAGACCTTCCTTGCCTGGGTAGATGATCTCCCTCCACTTGCCAGAATAAAGCTCTTATGTCTGTCCAGGGTTTATGTTATTTTCTTTCAAGGAATCATATGGTTACATTTTGTATGAATGGCACTGCCTTTTGATTTGTTGGGAATTTCAGATCTGCATCAGATGGCCAACAGGATTATAATATTATTCCATTTATTTCTTGATGGCTCTTGTTAATATGGATTCAATGGAATTGGACATTTGTATGGCTTAGTTATCATAGTACCAAGGTAGATTACAATTGACATTAGTCTGCTTTGATGGCTCTTGTTAATCTCGATTCAATGGAATTGGACATTTGTATGGCTCTGTTATCATAGTACCGAGGTTGATCACAATTGACATTAATCTGCTTTGAGCTTTGGATGCCACTGTGCATATTTTGACTATGGGGTCATATTATTCGTTGCATATAGTTTAAGCTAGAAGTTTGGATACTACATGGTAGAAACGAGTGTTGCTGGGATTGTATCCCTATTCATTATCAGTAGAATGATTAGTTTAGGTTGTTGGCACTTCAATGTTGAGAGTAAAAAATATCTGATATATTTAGGTTTTTAATTTAAATTTTTTATGAGTGGGTATTGTAAGTTGCTGGTGTTATCGGTGTAGGCTTTGATAGGAAACTTGCAAGCTATGAAGCACATCAAAAACAGGAGGAGGAGGAGGAAGAGAAGCTGTTGTTAAAGAGGCAATAGGAACTTGATGCATTTGATCAGCAAAACAATGGTGTTGTACCTCAATATAATGACAAAAATCACATTAGAGACAAAAATAGTTTTCATGGGGCCAATAGTGTTAAAGTGACTTCATTTGAAGTGGAGGTTCTTCGGACAATGAAAGCATTTTGGCTGCCATCAGCAACTCCCGAGGCTCAAGCAAAAGTTGAGGCACCTTCACTTGATACAATCTGCCTAGAGGATAAAGAGAAACTGAAGTTGAAGTCTCTTTTTCCAGTTATTTTTACCAAGGATCCACATGATAAAAAATCTGAGGTTTTGGGGCCAGTTCTATTTGCCCTGGTTGCAAAGATACACTAACAAATAGGCATACACTAATGGAAATCAGCACTTGTGGCCATATTTATTGCAAAAAATGTGTAAAGAAATTTGTTAAATTAGATGGGGTTTGTTTTGTCTGCAATAGAACTAGAAGTTGCAAAGAAAAGCATTTGATCGCCCTGGAAAAAGGAGGTACTGGATTTTCTGGTTACGGTGACCACTTGGAGGCAACTGATTTTAAACATGTTGGAAGTGGTTCTGGCATGGGACTTATGAGGCTAACAGTTAAAACATGAACATCAAACTCATGTTGAACTACTATGTACAAATATGATTAAGCAGTCCTGGAATTTTAGTTTGTTGGATTTCATAAATTTGACCAAATAAACCTTGATTTGCTTTTGTGTTCTAATTTTGAGGCTCTTATGCATCTGGAGTTTTAGGATGACGGTGCATCTCTTTTCAAGCATGTGATCGAAAAATCATGCAGGGATTTACTTTTTGCTCCATATCATCCTAAGCTTTCTTTAAGAGGGTTTGGAGGATTTAATTCTGTTTTGTTCTGATATATATATTAGTCAGCCTTGTTCAGTTAGCATGGTTCTAGGAATATGATAAGCATGGTACTAGTATATATGTGGCATTTGTATGAGAATATGGTTGCCTCTGTGTCTGAATCTGTTGGATAGTATGTATGCTGTAATAATATCCTGGGTGCAGTTCATGGAATCAGATATTCTTGACTAGAGAAGGAAATACCCTAAAACAACAGCTTTCAAGAGATTAGTCCTAGTGCTGTATGTATAATTTAATTGCCATACAAAATATCCGATTTCTGATGCCATTGATCTTTGATTGGGTTTAATATGTAGTTTGCTCATTTTCAGTATCTTAGCTTTTCTGCTTGGGGCTACTGATATCCATGGGTGACCAGCGATGAATTTGATAAAATAATTTCTGTGCAAAATTTTGTAATGCTCACTTATTGAACTCGGGCCCAATCTCAATCATATCTCTCGCATGCTTTTCTGTTGCTCAAGTCAATTCAACAAAAATCTTACCAAGAATGGACACTATGTTACTTTATGTAGATTTGATTTTTGTTGTATATTCATTATTGGTCATTATGAAGGAAAAAGGAAATGTTCTATTAAGATAGATCTTCATTATAGAGAAAACTGGAAGTCTTCGAGGCTACATATGGCAAAATCCCTCGTAATATTGGCGTGATATACATTAATCTTTATAACATGATTGAAAAGATTGATTTCTGGAGTTGCAGACATGTTATCAACTTCAATGAAATCCATTCTTAACAGTGTTTTTATATATCAGGACTTTGTATGTAGTAGTCCATGGGATAAAGTTAATTTCCAGGACTCAAGTTCAATGAAATCCATTCTTAACAGTGTAAATTTTATATATCAGGACTTCGTATGTAGTAGCACCCCCTTCTTTGATGCCTAAATCTGAAAGTTGAATGTTTCAATGGAAAAGGAAACATCAAAGAAAATAAAATATGAATGCACACCATGTAAAATACAACTCCCAAGAAGTAGCTTCTCCCAAAATATAGTATTTTTGTATTTTCCTTCTATTGTATTCATCTTAGAATCCACATCACCCAATTGTGCTGCAATTAGACCATAAAGTGTCCAAAAAATGGAGTTGAACCAATAAAACCATTTCCAGCGTACAAGAATTTTCCTCCCATAGAAGAGATTCCAAGAGGAATAAAAGGTCGATGAAATGATTGAAGCAATGTGGTAACCTGGAGTAATAACAACTGACATCATCCAAAAGTAAGTGAAGTAGAGGAAAGTGAAAAATATGAAGAAGGGGAACCATAAAATTTTGGCAAATGTCCACTCAAGAGAAATCATGGAGCAAACTCAAACTAATTTGCATTAGTAAAAATGAGTAACAACTTACCACATTCAAGGCTTAACTCAATTCTTTTCAATGTGAATCATGTTTATTACCATACTTTTGGAGGTGTGCCTCAAATCCTTCTTTATGCATGTTGAAATAGGGTATCAACGTCTTCTGCATGAGCCTCGATGAATATGTGCTGAATATGTAAAGAAAAGAAAGCATTTTGTGTTGTTGCTAAATTCTTGTTGCATTTGCTTTATGAAACAACCTGATTGTAATGAAGATCTTGTAAGGAGGTTAATGCCTATCAAGTCAAAAGGGTATTTAATTACAAAAAGGAAGGTTTATCGCTCCTCATCATTTGACTTTAGTTTTTACTTGTTCTGTATTGGTGTCCTATAGTTTCCCTAACCAACCTATATATTCACTTGCTAGTAGTTATGGAAAAGAAGAGACATTACTTATATTTAATTTACAGTGCATGCTTTTATGGGCAGCGCATCTAAAAATTATATGTTCTCTCCAATCTTTCTCGATCTTGCATAGTTCCCCAAGAAATCTAATAACAGGAATCCATTACCTGAAACAAAACATAAAAAATGGGACAGAAAATGCCCACAAACCCGATTGGAGGATTCCATGAAAAACCCTAATATAGGAACAATTCCCGACAGAGGACCAGTAACACCCAAAGAGAAAACCCTTATAGCATCCTATAAGACACTGGTAGCAGGAACCTATTTGCCCAAATCAAGGGAAAACAATACCCAATACTCCAAAAAATTCAAAACTAAAAACTGGGTTTATTCAGAATAATGAATCTTACCTCATGATGTCTTTCTTTTTCACTAACAGGCATTCTAGAATGCATTATTTGCAGAAGAGGTGGCCCTTCTGATAGCAGAGGGGGTCTATCAATGGCTTTAGGCACAGAGAGCAGGCATCAAAGGGCTTAATGGAGTACTTGTCAAGCCTTTCCTTTTGAGTACCATACCCAAGCTTTCTCTTCTCGTCGTATGTAAAGAATGCCAAGTCATTGTTGTTCTTTGAATGCCTCTGCGACATCTTTGCTAATTCGGGGATTTATGATTGTCGGCGATAAATACAGGACATAAATGGTGCATGTCTCAATCAGTCGTTAATAGAGTCGGAGGTGTCGCCGAATTGTCCCTGGGTGGTGAGCTGCAGAGCAGAGGAATTGCAAAGCAGGAGGCGCCGAGTCAAGGAGGAAGGTGAGTGAGCAGCCCACGAGATCGCAATTCTTCATTTCGAATTGGAAATGGAAATAAATCTCCACGGCTGCAATTCCAGCTCGGATCTGATCTGTCAGGGGATGTCAAGATTTCCAGCTCCGATCAGATTTTCTGTCAGGGAATGTCAGGATTTCCAGGGGAGGGTGGCGGAGAAGGAGAGTGGCGGAGCTACGGGAGGGTGGCCGAGGGCGGAGGGATTGTCGGTGGCCGGAGCTGGATGATTTTCCGGGCAGTGATGAAAACCGGGCCATTCCTCCGCCTAGGTAGACTACTCGATGGAGAAAAGTAAAATTTAGATATTACATCAAAATTTAGAAAGTCATAATTCTTAGACTGAAAAATGATTTTCTCAATTAGCCTATGATATTATGAGGATATTAACATTGTTGTTATTGGACAGTTTGAAGTCCTTGATAAGCAACTGAGATTTTTTGTTCCATTTTGTTGACCGGGCCATAAAAGTGGTTACAACAATGCTTTCAAAAGGTTATACCCTAGGATAAGATACTTTAGGCAAAGCCATAGAGTTAGACGAGAAGTATCAAGTGATGGACACTGCTGCAGCAAAGGTGGCAGATTTTGGCAAATTCTTTGGAAATATATCAATAGCAGCTTTGATTACAGCTGGGCATGCAGCTTGCAACGCAGGAACAACACCTGTCAACAGCAGTTATTTTGCAACAGGAGCACTGATGGTTGTTGGGGTTCTTGACGGGGCAACCAGAGCTGCTGCTAATTTTGGTAATAGGAATAATGCAACAAAGAAGTTGACTTGAAGTATTATGGCACTATAAAGTTAGAACTGTAATGTAGTGGTGTTGGCCTTCAGGTTTATCTGTCTTATAATTAAGTATGCATGTAATGTTGCTTACCCTGCCTTAGTCGTTCTTGTATCAAATCAATTTTATGGTCTCTGTATATGTGTTTAAATGTCTGATCTTTCTGCAGCCCTTCACATTGAGATACACTATATATCTGTGGGCTTCAACCCCCAAATGCATGCTAGACAACTGTTGACACCAGCTAACATCAAGAAATTGGAGACGCTTCAGACCACTCAAGCGGTTGGGCAGCGTTTTGATGTTTGTTTTGGATAAATTTAGCAACTTCAAATGTTTTAAGTCCCCAATAGACGTGGGCAATGATTGTATGGAAGTATGACTTAGATCTAACACAATCATCTAAAACAAATAAACAACATCTTCGTTCTAGATTTTTATTCATTCCTTCAAAATATTTGTTAATTCTGTCCTAAATTCCCCTTACACCACCTTCTTTTTCCTCAGGCACTTTTATTTGTCTGAACGTCAACAACAGCAACGCTTCAACGACAAATTTGGGTGATACTGTAAGCCACACAAATTGGTCAAAACTGTCTCAGACCTTTTGGTAGTTGAATACCTCTTGCACCAGAAGGGTTTTTCCTTGTCCTCCCATACCCACAATAGCAATCACTCTGAATCCATTTTCCAATATCCATCGACTGACCTTTTCGGTATCTTCCTTTAATCCCACCGCTTGAAATTGAGATAGAAGAGCACAAGATTTTCTTCTTTTATCTTCTTTTGAATATTCAATATATGCATTGAGTGCTACCTTACCAATGGAGAAAAGTAAAATTTAGATATTACATCAAAATTTAGAAAGTCATACTTCTTAGAATGAAAAATGATTTTCTCAATTAGCCAATGATAAATTTGGGTGACACTGTAAGCCACACAAATTGATCGAAACTATGTTGGACCTTTTGGTTGTTGAATACCTCTTGCACCAAAAGGGTTTTTCCCTATCCTCCCATACCCACAATAGTAATCACTCTGAATCCATTTTCCAATATCCACCGATTGACCCTTTTAGTATCTTCCTCTAATCCCACCACTTGAAATTGAGGTAGAAGAGCACATGATTTTCTTATTTTATCTTCTTCTGAAGATTCAATATATGCATTGAGTGCTTGAACACCAATAGTAGCATTGACGAAGGTCAGATATTTGAGATACTTAGCACCCGTGTGTATCTTTGTGATTCTTTCCTTTAGTTTCCTAATGTTCCTGCCCATTCGATAGCGGAAAATTATGTTGATGAAAATAAGCTTGCCCTGCTCGCATTCCTCCACTATGTCAACAACATTAGTGAGAAAATCCTCAAGTCCGTTAAGCCAATTGGTCACTGAACTAGAATTGGAAGTTCTAGTGGCTGTCGCATCCGTCAATAGGCATTTAATGGAATTAATCTCATCATAAATGAATTCAAAATCTTCTTCCCTAACCGCCCAACCAACACAAATTTGATCCTCCATAATAGTTTTGGCTTCGCTTCTGGTTTCAGCATCTGGTGTTGGAATTACCATTTTATCCTTAAACGTTTATTATTTTTGTTTTATTATTATTGTTTGAATTCCTTCTTAATAAGTGGTTGTGTTTCTTTTGGTTTTAGTGAAAGTATGGGCTCCAACGTTGGCTCTCTTATTATGGAGTATAATTCATCTTTGAGAATTTTTCAATTATTAAATTAGGTTAGTCAATTGCTTAAAATATTAAATTTATTTCAAAAAGTTTTTGTTACTTTATAGGTTAGAAATACACGGTGACAGAGAAATGCATATTATGCTAATTGAGGAATGTTTTTTTCTTGTCGAACTTATAGTATTGAATTTAACACACTAACACTTTACAACAATGAACTAACAATATTCATGATGAAAACAACAATATGGAAGATTTATCTGCATAGTGAAAAAGGAAATATGGGAGATTCCAATCACGTTCCAAGACATTTTTTAAAATGTGGATGTGACAAAAGGTTGTTGTGGAAGGTGTTGTTTGTATATGGGAAATTTCTTGATCATTGTGTATAATCCTAATGTTGATAGATATGTCTATTAAGTGGTTCCAGTTAATGGGGCATTGATTTGAGCCTTCAATATATTTATATTCTTTATCAAAGCATTCTTTTGTTGTATTTGTGTTTTTCAATTTATGCCTTACGGCGTTTCCTTTGCAACATCTGGTGCAAATGCTAGTTAATAAACTAATGCGTCACGACAAAAGGGTGGGCCGAGAGAAAAATATCATTTTGCCTAAAGTTCCAAATTGCAGAAACTACTGAGCACCCATCTCGATCATGACGGGATAGAGAAAATAATGGCCATTAAAATATTTGATGTTGCACCATATCAATTAATAAATTGAAAAAAACAAAAATTTATGTTTGTTATTGATTTAAGGCTTCTGCGATCTATACTTGTGTGGCGATATATTTTAGAGTCATCGCATTCATGTTTTTTGGAATCGACATTTTGAACCAACCTCTGTGATTCATCATCAGGATAGATGAGTGAATAAGTGAGAACTTAATAGGGTTAATAAATAAAGGAGAGGGTTGGGATGGGAATGAATTGAGCTGTCAAGTTTGATAATGATATGATTTAGTTTTAGTTTTAATTATTAATTTTGTTAATGGTTTCCAGTTTTAGTTTTCTTATAAAGCTTATTAAAAAAATTGACAATTGTATTTTTAGTTTTTAAATGAATGATTAAAAATAAATATTAATTGGAACCTAATATTATTAATGATTATAAACTAACTAATTATTTTCTGCATAATTAATTAATTTTTATTAATTTCAAGATTAAAATGAATTTAATGATTAAATTGAATAAAATTTTAATCTTTAATTATGTTTGAATCAAATTGAGAATTATGAAAATATATAATTTTCTTTATTAATAATCATTAAAAATATTTTCTTAATGATGTTACAAAGTCTTAAAGCTTTATAAACTATTATTATATCTTATTTTTTATTATTTATTATTAATTACTTATAATTTTTATTTTTTTAGAATATACTCATTGAGATTAAGTTAACTAAAGTCTTAGTTTAAATTAAAATAAATTAAAGTTGAAAGTATAAACTAATGCATTATTGTTTTTTGTTTTCATTAAAATAATTTAATAAAATTTAGGGTTGGTATACTATAAGGAAGACCATGGATGTCAAACCAAGTGATAATAAGGCAGGGAGCATCTAGGTGAAGGTGGAATCCACGGTTAGAGTGGGAATCCAATTATCACTTATTTTCCAACCATCATCATTGTTAAGGTTGTGAGGGTGCTTTCCTATTTCCATAGCTTCTCTAAATTTCCTATGGTGATAATGATCAATTTTGGCCACAACACAAGAGTTTTCGATACAAATGTGATGATTGGTTTTACTAGAGTGCTCGACCAAATATGAGGTTTTGGAACGATTATGGTTAATGTCAGTGGGATGCTCTTGAATCCTTGTTAAGGTTGATCGACCAATCTCACCAATGTAGGCTTTTCCACAAGAACAAGGAACCAAATAAAGCCCTTTGTGGTATTTAGGACCAATATGATCTTTTACTGATTTTAGGCATCTGCTAATTATGTTCATGGGTTTGAAGGTGATTTTATATCGTTCTTATTTAAAATATAAGAAATTTTATCAATGGTGCCCAATATCTAGGGAAGGTGGACCTTACTAGCACAATAATCCATTAATTGTTTGTTTTTAGGATTCTCCACCTTCTTGAAAGATTTTATTCCTTGGTGTCTTTTATATCCATTATTTTCAAAAGCATCCATGAGGTGGGTCTTCTCATGATCAAAATGATCCTGATCTGAAATACACACAACCCTGGTTGCTAGAGTGTAAGAAACCTGACTTTCTAAGCAGGATGATGGTGAGAGTTGGCATGAAGGAAATGTTTTGTGTCGGTTTTCTTATGATAGACCTCGTGAGATATTGATCCATCTTAGTTCTCTTGATTAGGATGTCAAGAAAGGGAGGGATGCCATTCTCTTCCACTTACATTGTAAACTTGATAGAACTAGATTTATTGTGAAGGTGCTTCAGGAAAATATCTAATTGCTCCATCATGCTCAGGAAATCCAAACCACCAAGAAGCAACATTTCCAAATAAGAATATATTGCTCTCAAAACCGTAAACCAAAACCTAATATTGTGGTCTTGAAAGTTGACAAATGTGGTGGACTATTATAATGAACACAATGGATTACAATGAAAATATGCTAGACCACTTGACAATAGTGGTTATTACATTAAAATAAAAAAGAATCCCATAAGAAAGATCTCCAAGGATTTTAATAACTTCATAAAATTGAGCAAAGAAAACAACATTAAAAATATTATTGAAAGCAATCCCTACACCCCTAGGATTTATGGAGCACCAAAAATTCACAAAGAAGGTATCCCCATAAGACCCATTGGCAACACCATTAGAGGTCCCAGTTACTGTCTCGCGAAATATCTTGCTAAAAACCCTAAGCCCATGGTGGGGAACACTAGTTCCTCTGTCAAATATTCCAATCACTTCATCAATGAGATCAAATAGATAAAACTAGACCAACATGACATCTTGGTGAGTTTTGATGTAAAATCGCTCTATACTAACATTCACATAGATGAATCCATGGAAGTCGTCCATAAATTCATTGATCCTAACATGACTAAATTAGTAGAAGTTTGTCTGAAATCAAACTTTTTCAGTTTTAAAGATGATATATATGAGTAGACTTGCAGTGTGGCTATGTGATCACCTCTATCTCGCATCATTGTTAATCTATTTATGCAACATTTTGAATCCAAAGCCATCAAGTCTTCCCTATTTAAACCTAAGCTTTGGAAGAGATTTGTCAATGGAACTTATATCATTTGGCCTCATGGAAAAGAAAAAATAGACATTTTTCTGAAGCACTTGAACATTCAATCTAATTCTATCAAGTTTACAGTGGAAGTGAAAGAGAATGGCATCCTTCCCTTTCTTGACATCCTGATCAAGAGAAACCAATATGGCTCAATATCTCGCCAGGTCTATTGTAAGAAAACCCACACAGAACATTACCTTCATGCCAACTTTCACCATCATTCTACTTAGAAACTCGAGGTTCTCAACACTCTATCAACTAGGGCTGTGTGCATTTCAAATCATGTTCATTTTGATCAGGAGAAGAACCAACTCATGGATGTTGTTGAAAAGAATGGATATAGAAGACATCAAGGAATCAAAGCTTTCAAGAAGGTAGAGAATCCTAAAAACAAACAACCAATGGATGATTGTGTGCTAAGGTCCACGTTCCCTACATATTGGGCACCACTAGTAAAAAAAATTATATTTTAAAGAAGAACAATATAAAAACACCTTCAAACCCATGAACTCCATCAAAAGATGTTTAAAATGAGTAAACAATCCTATTGATCCTAAATACCACAAAGCAGTTTATTTGGTTCCTTGTTCTTGGGGAAAGACCTACATAGTTGAGACTAGTCGATCAATCTTAACTAGGATTCAAGAGCATGTCCCTGACATTCAACGCAATCGTTCCAAAACCTCAGCTTTGGTCGAGCACTCTAGTAAAACCAATCATCACATTCATATCGAAAACTCTTGGGTTGAGGCCAAAATTGATCATTATTACCATAGGAAATTTAGAGAATCTATCGAAATAGGAAAACACCCTAACAACCTTAAACACGATGATGGTTGGAAAATAAGTAATAATTGGATTCCAACTCTAGCTATGGATTCCACCTTCTCCTAGATGCTCCATGCCCCATTATCACTTTATTTGGCCTTCATGGTCTTCCTTATACTATACCAACCCTAAAATTGATTAAAATATTTTAATGAAAACAAAAATCAAGAATGAATTAATTCATACTTTCAACTTTAATTTATTTTAATTTTAACTTAGACTTTAGTTAACTTAATCTCAGTCAATATATTCTAAAATTATATATATATAATTATAAGCATTAAGACGTTGTAACATTATTAACAAATATTTTAATGATTATTAATAAATAAAATATATATTTTCATAATTCTCAATTTGATTCAACATAATTAAAGATTAAATTCTATTCAAGTTAATCATTCAATTCATTTTTTAAAATTAATAAAAATTAATTAGTGATGCATATAATAATAGTTAATCTATAATCATTATTAAATATAGGTTTTAATTATTATTTATTTTTAATCATGCAATTATAGCTAAAAATAATTCATAAAACTCATTAAACATAATTGTCAATATTAAAATTTAATCATTAAATTCATTTGAATCATGAAATTAATAAAAAATAATTAATTATGCAGAAAATAATTAGTTAGTTTATAATCATTAATAAATAGTATGGTCTAATTAAAATTTATTTTTAATCATTCAACTAAAAACTAAAAATACATGTCAAAAAAAATTAATATTATTTAGAAGAAAACTATAATTGAAAGTCATTAACAAAATTAATAATTAAAACTAAAATTGAATCACATTATTATCGAACTTGTCAGCTCCATTCATTCCCATCAAAACCCTCTCCTTTATTTATCCCTATTTCTCCATCATCCTTAGGAAAGCCAAACCACCAAGAAGCAACATTTCCAAACAAGAATATCTTGCTCTCAAGACTATAAACCAAAACCCTAATATTATGGTCTTGAAAGCTCACAAAGGTGGTGTCACCGTTATAATGAACACAAAGGATTACAATGAGAATATGCTAGACCACCTTACCAATAGGGATTGTTACATTAAATTAAATAATAATCCCATAAGAAATATCTCCAAGGATGTTAATAACATGATAAAATCGAGCAAAGAACACAACACAAAAAATATTATTAAAACCAATCTCTATGCCCCTAGGATTTATGGAGCCCCTAAAATTCACAAAGAAGGTATCCCCATAAGACCATTGTCACCACCATTAGAGGCCGCACTTACCATCTTGCGGAATATCTTTCTAAAAAACTTAAGCCCATGGTGGGGAACACTAGTTCCTTTGTCAAAGACTCCAATCATTTCATCAATTAGATCAAATGGAAAAAACTAAACCAACATGTCATCTTTGTGAGTTTTGATGTAAAATTTCCCTATACTAACATTCCCATGGATGAAGCCATGGAAGTCATCCATAAAGTCATTGATCCTGATAGACCTAAATTGTAGAAGTTTGTGTAAAATCAACCTTTTTTAGTTTTAAAAATGATATATAGGAGCAGACTTGCGGTCTGGTTATGGCATCACCTCTACCTCCCATAATCGCCAATCTATTTATTGAATATTTTGAAGCTAAATGCATCGAGTCTGTTGAGATTGCAACAAGATGATGGAGCTTAGTGAAAAGAGTCGCCTTCACTAAGTGGGCCCGCAGGCTATTTTTGGCGCAAGTCTATTTTTTAGACTATGTCTATTTTTAGACATATGGATCATGTCTATGGATTGCAGGTTGTTGTTTATGGATGATTGATCAAGTTGGAAAAATAGATGGACTTCTATTTTTTGATGAAAGTGTGAGTGATCACAGTGTGAGTGATCAAGTCTATTTTTAGACTGGCTGTCAAAAATAGAAAAGTCAAATATTATTATCTCACAATAATATTTGAACTATAAACTTAATCTTATTCTCTTGGAGCACTTCAGTTCGAGCTACGGATGTGGCACATGCAATTGCATGAAGGAAATACGTGGTTCTTATGGGTTAGTTTAATATTTGCATGCATGACTTCAGTTAGAACTCAAGTGAGTTGAGTTTAGTGGACTGGAGGTGCAGTTGATGGAGTTGTGTTCAGTTTAGCTTTGTTAAACTGTTTGTATTTAGTCTAACTGGCGAATAGACTAGAGATGAGTTGGGTGAATTAGTTATTAATTAATTCACAAGTTATTAACTCATAATACAACTAATGAATACATCAGTTAACTCAGTTGCATGTGAGTGCATGTTCAGTTCAGCAGGGACAGGTGTTAGAGAATCAGATTGCTATCAGTTGTGACTATAGTTGTGCACCAGATCTTGCACAAATCAGGGGATTGAGTATGCCAATGAGTTTGCCCACGTTGTAGCTTGTTCTCACGTGATTTAGCCAAGGAAAGACGTGGCTGCCTTGGAATTATCACCGGTTCTTGTGCAGGTATTGAGCAGCGGAGGCATGCAAGCAGCGGAAGAGATTTGAGCCAGTGATTGATTCAGATCTGAGCTGTATTGTGTGTAACAGGTGGAGCTGGTACTGGATTGCTTGTGATAAGCATTGTAATTTGTAATGTTACATGACTCAATCATTAATATACAGATAGTTGGGGTTTTTAGCGAGATGCTTTCCCCGGGATACATACTGTGTTAATGTGTGAATGCTCTTTATGTTTTATTGTTATTGATGCTGCTATATTGATGATCAACGTAGAGGAGCTTATGTATTGTGTATGTTTTCCGCAATAGTACATGATCAGGATAATCTCTGTTGAATATGTGTTAAATTATTCAAAATTCTACATGGTATTGGAGCTGGTTGATTTGTAGAAGAGATTTCTACAGGATATCAAAGCGAGGATTGATCATCAGATCTATTATTCAGGAAGTGACTACGTTTTATTTCTAGGCAGAGTCTATAATCGGGCCAGGTAGCCTCTGGATTCATCCTTCTTTTGGAAGGTGAGATATCTGGTGAATGCCCATACAGTCGATCTCTGTACAAGAAATATTGTGTTCTCACGAATCTTAGATCCGAGGCGGTTCAGTTGGTTGCTGGTGGAATTCGAATTTGCAGCAGTATTTTCTTGGTGACAACGCAGCAATGTCTTTCAACGGATTGCGATTGGAGTATGCTCTTGAGGGAATCTCAAACTATATTGCATGGAATGACAGGATGGACGTAGTATTGGATGATAATGGGCTGAAGGAGTTCATAGATACGAATATCCCAAAGCCTACTGATGCTACTCAAGCTGATGCTTGGCAAAAGAATATTACAAAATGTCGAAGGATTCTGTTGGAGGGCGTGAAGGATCACATTGTGTCCAGCCTCCATGGAAAGGCTACTCCATATTTGATGTGGAAATCATTAACAGAATTATTCCAAAGCAAGAGTGATCAGAAGAAGCTGGCGCTCAAAGATAAACTCAGAAACATCAAATGCGAGAAGGGTGACAGTATTCCCAAGTATCTCACGAAGTTCACTCAGTGTCGAGATGAGCTGGGAAGTGTGGGGGTTACTGTTGATTATGATGACTTGGTGAGCTTGGCTTTCCTTGGTCTTCCAAAGAGTTGGCATTCCTATCAGGACTCTGTCAATGGTCGGGAGAAGTTGCCAGGATGGGAAAGACTATGGTCAGATCTTGTGCAGGAGGAGATCAGGCCGAGTACCACGGACGGATCTTCGTCAAAGGGAGCTGATGAAGAGAATTGTGCTTTGGCTGCCAAAGCAAAGAAAGGGAAGAGCAAGAAAGCTTCTCAGTCTGGTGCGAAAGGCAAGAAGCAGGATATGTCCAAGGTGAAGTGTTTTCACTGTCAAC
>APFE030992904.1:11988-22605 GCA_000404065.3 Pinus taeda
ATAAATATGTATTGTAACATTGAAAGGAATATAATGAAAAATCAAGCTGGTAGTCCCGGTTTTGGGATCCAGTGGGAAATCTCTGTGTATATGTGTTTTATGTGTTATGCTTTCGCATTGTTTATTTTTCTGTGATTTAGAATTCCTATGCAGGTAATTTCTGTACGGGGTTAAAACCTACAATAGTGACCTTGACGGGTATCTATGGCAAGACATTGAGATAGGATTTTTATAGTGTTGTTCCTCATTGGTAACCTTGGTTTAACGATTAGATGTGCACATGATCAACTAATGGGTTTGTGCCAACATTGCATGATGACAATGGTATTGAAATTATATGACAGTGAGAGGTTCATTGATTTGTAGTAAGAGTTTGGGTTTCATTTGATCAACTAGAAGATATATGCTAGTAACCCACCTTGGGCAGTGCTTCAGAGAATTGCAAGCAGGTCATCGGGATGACCTAATGCATCTTGGATTGAGCCAACATTACACATTAGTACCTAGTACTTGCAACAGCATTAGCAACTTAGCATAATGATTTGGTTTGACTACCTCATGAGCCTTTGGACACATATTCATTCATGATCACTGCAGTGCAATGGAAACAAAAATGATAATGCATTATGCAATGATAAATGGGTGTAACAATATCGACAGTCAGGTTTTGATGTGTAGTTTGTGTAGTGGGTTGATTTGGCATTGTGATTGAGCAAAGAGTAGTGAGGCTCCCTGGACTTGTCAAGATATACATATTGAGAAAAGCAGCAGAATCTTCATTACAATATTTTTATATTGATTCATAGCATGGGGGGATCTAGTCTAAAAATTGTGAAATGTGGTCTATCAACTTGTCAAGGTGGTAGGGTGGTTCAAGGTAGTTGATTGGAGTCACCTTCAGGTTGGAGCCTAAGAACACTTTAGGGAAGCAGGGTGGTGTTAGGGAAGTTCGTAGCATACGTAGGGCATTGGAGTGTCCTTTCAGTGGGAGTTGATAAAATATAGGGAAATGGAGCTTCCATCTGCTAGAAGTTGGTAAACAGAGTGTTGGAGCACTCATTTGGTTGGGGCCTGACATCTAGGGCATTGGGGTGTCCTTCCAGTAGTAGTTGGTAAATAGGTTTGGAGCATGTAAATCATGGGGTTCAAACCTCCTTCAATTAGATCTAAAAAGTTGATGTAATTATTCTTTTTAAAGAAGAAGACAATATTAAGAAGTGTTTGGTGGTTTTTGACCAAGAGGGGGTTTTCCACCTAAAAATATATGTGTCCACCATATTTATTATTGTGCATTATTAAATGTTATTTGTTGCTAATTTTTGTTATCTGATTTAATATTGCTAAAGATTAACTAATGCTCTGAAAATATTAAAACGTTTCTAATTGCTAATAAATATTAGTTCACCCCCCTCTCAGTATTTCCAACACTATTTAAGAGTTCATCTTTGGTGTGATATTTGAACTTTGAGTTTTAAGATTAAGATTGAAAGGGTGTAGCTCTTTTTATTCCAATGAGTATGAATTTTTTTTTTTTTTTTTAATTCTCTACAAATTCATTCCATGATTTCTTTCTTCAATCCAAATGCTTGATTCTTTACTTACAACTATGTTGGAAATGCTATGAAAATTTATGAGTTCTAAGTTTTATTTAATGCTTATGTTCATGTGTAAAATACCAATTTGAAATGTTTCTAATTTTCTTTAAAAAAATTCTCAGTTTTTGAATGAATTTTCAATGAGGCATTTCTTCAAACAATTTGTTCACTATTGATTGTAGGTGTGTTCTTCAACAATTTAACCCCAAATGAATTACACATAACTAAATGAACATCTCAGGATAGTAATTTAGCATTAAAAAAACACTCAACAAGAATCCTCCACTAATACACACTATATGATAAGAGTTTGAACACCATTTATTATTGAGAATAACCCATAATTATATCAGTAGTGAACACAATATCACACAAACAAGTAAACGATTATTACAAAGCACATGAATTTAGATTGGAACCTGATAAATAATCCAACAATCATACCTTCGTATAGTAAGTGATATAGTGTTGGATATCAACTCCAGAATAGCAATTGCATACCCAAAAATGTGTTATTTGTACACAATTGGCAAGTACATTCATATGACCATGGTTTCGACTTCCTTTTTATAGTTATACATCCCTCCACAAGCTCAACCTTGTGATTAGTCTTGGTTCCTCTAGTAGAACTCAAACTTGGCCTCAATAGAAGATTGATACACACAAAACCTTGAGAGTATTCAGCCAGCAGACAAAGAGCAATAACACGACCTCTCTTTACTAGGAAACTTAGCTTCTTATGTAGCAGATTGCAACCCACAAACTAGATAGCTTAGCCCACAAGCAAGGTAATGAGTTTGAATACTTGTTTGCAAGTGAACTAGATCGATGATATAGAAGCTAACTCAACCTCTATATAGAATGAAGCTCGCTCTCTCTTTGGTGTAACTTCAACCTCAACATCAATGAATGTATAACTTCCTAATCAATGGTTTAAATCCCTCTTCCTCAACATAAATTGACCAGATTTGGACTTGGATACTTCGCATTTTGTAGATTTATCTCCAACCTAAGTGATTTCACTTCTTGAACAAATTAGAGTATATAGTTTAACACTAAAACTAACTATGGAAACTAGGGTTTTCGAAACCCTAAACTCCTCTCCAAAAACTCTCCAAGAGCACTAAATTTCCCAAAAAAACACAAATGAATAAATGAGGAGAGTCTCCTCACTTTTTCTCTTTTAGAAACTTATGGCCACTTTTGCTTCCATTTTACCCTTATAACTTTTATAAAGTCACTTTATGATATTTTCATTGTATAAAGTTAAAATGGATTTTCACTTGCCTAGGAAATGTTCCATTTTCACCCCTTAGACTTTTATAATGTTTCAATAGGTGAATTAAGTCCCCTTATTAAATTTTCTCCCTGCTTTAATCTACGAGAACCATGTTAGACTAGCAGACTCTGTCATAAACTTCCTAAGTGATCAGGGACATTACATTCCTCCCCACCTAAGATTTCTTGCCCTCAAGCAATTTCAACTCAGGATGTTTGAGCACATGTTCACCTTCCTAGGTGGTGTCTTCCACGGGAAAATATTTCCATTTTACCAAGTACTCCTTTACTGTCCTACTCTACAAATTCCTCTCCCTTGTTTCTAAGATCTTCTCTGGAACCAAGATTAACTCTCCTTCCTCGTCCTATGGTGGGAGTTTTGTTGAAGTGGCAACATGTTGTCCCATGGCCTTTTTAAGGCACAAGACATGAAAGATGTTATGAATCTTACATCCTTTAGTAATCTCAAGTTCATAAGCTCTTTCTCCTACTCGTCTCAATATTTTGAATGACCCATAGCACCTGGGTTTCAACTTTTATGTCCCTTTTGTTTTGAGTGATCACTACTTGTGGGGCTAAAGCGAAGGTACACCATATCTCCTTTAACTTCAAAATTGCGCTCCAATCTATGCTTTTCTATGTATATTTTTTGTTGATTCTAAGCCATGTGTAATTTTTCCTTCAGGACCTTTAAAATATCTTAGCTTCCTGAAACTAGTCCTTAGCCAGAGGTGCTCAACTATCCCCAATATCTTGTCTGCAAATGTTGGAGCATCATGCCCATATAATCCTTTGAATGGATTCATATCGATGAACATGTGGAAAGTGGCGTTGTAGAAATACTCCCCCAGGTGTAACCACTTTACCCATGCCTTTTGTTGGTTGATTAAATAATTCTAGAGATGGCCCTCTGGTGATTTGTTGACTATATTTGTTTTTCCATCAGTCTATGGGTGGTAGTTGGTGCTCAGTGTTAGCTTAGTCCCCACAAGTCTAAATAGCTCCTGCCAGAAGATGCCCATGAACCTACTATCCCTATCATTGGAAATAATCTTTGACAATCCATGTAATCTAAATACCTCCTTGTAAAAAAACTCAACCACCTTCTTCATAGAATATTTTGACAATATGGCAAAGAAATGAGAAAAAATTGTGAGCCAATCTACCACCACATATATAAAATCTTTGCCTTGTGTCGAAGGTAACCCGATGATAAAGTATATGGAAACACTCTCCCACTTCTTTTTTAGGATAGGGAGTGGCTATAGCAAGTGCGTTGGATGAGTGTGTTCTGCTTTGTTCTGATGGAAGTGTTGCATTCCTTCATGAATCTCAACACATCCATCTTGAGACCTTTCCAAGTGAAACTCTCCCTAATTTTTCATGTCGGTATTTACATACATCAGATGCCTCGTTGAGGGTAAGCTATGAGCTACTTGCATAATTTTCTCCTTGAGTTGGGATTCAAGTACCATATAGATCCAGTTTTTATAGTAAATGATATCATCTAGAACCCAGTACTTGTCATTATGAATAAATCCCTCCATAATCTCACAGAAAAATCTATTCTTTGAATACTCCACAAGAAGTAGCGACTTCCAACCATCTACCATCTCTATGGGTGAGAAAGTGGGTGGCATCCTCAAAAGAGAATTGACCACTATATTGTTTTTGTCTCTGATATATTGTATCTCAAAAGCATAGGCCTGCAATTTATTGATATACTTTTGTTTCCTCTCACTCTGTTCTTTATGTTCCAGGAGGAACCCCAAGTTGTTATGGTATGTCATTACTTTGAACCTATTCCCCACCAGATATGGCCTAAACTTGGCCAATGCATGCATGATGGCCAACATCTCTTTATCATAGATCAAATAGTTCCACTCATAATCTTTGAGTTTGTGGCTCTCAAACCGATCAGGTGCTCAAAATTAGGCTCAAAAATCAAAGTGTTAGAATCTTGATAAAGTTAGCTTGAGATTGAAGTGCTCGTCATTCTGATTCCAACGGTGTGAACGACACTCAAATCCGAGCTCATATGAAGAAGTTAGAGCAAGTCAAAGTTCATGTTTGACTTGCTCACATGGCAAGATTGGATGGCGTGGCAGGTTTCATCAGCAAATTGGGAAGCACGAAGTGGCATGTTTCCATTGGTTCCCTCATTTCGCAAATCGTATATCAGAGGCAGGTCAGTGTTAAAAATCAGCCCTAGAGCAAGTCAGGGTGCAATGTGAGAATCACAATCGGACATCAGCGAAGGGAAGTGTTACAGAATCAGCCCCTGGCAAGATCAGGGTTGCGATGCGATATCGCAATCGCATATCACAAAAAGAGAGATCCTGCATATGTATAAGACCATTGTTTTTCCGCCGATTGTGATATCCCATATGCGATAGGGTTATAGGCTGCAGTTTAATTTCCCTTCAGGTTTGTCGATATCGTAATCACAATCGAACATCGCCTGCCTTGTTCACAGACCATAAGCCTGCAAAACTCCGCTGATTGCGATTTGCAATAAGACAGTTGGTGCCGACAGATTAAGGCCCGTCGTGCGGTGAAATTGTCGCCTAGTTAGCACGTTTTTGGGGCTAATTTGTAGGATCATGCCGGAAATGGGGCAATTTGTGGAGCAAATAATGGGAAAACAAGGGGAAGTCATAACTTCTTCAATTTTCCACCAAATTGGATGCAAAAATAGGCTTGACGTCCATTTTTGGATATTTTAGACTGATTAGAGCAGGTTTCAAAAGCATTTGAGCATCATAAACACATATTTTTGCATTTTGAGCATAATAGAGAGGCCCAGGCCATTAGAAGTTGGACCAAGAGACGTAGCCTGGGAGGGGTGAACTCCTTTATCATGTTCTTGTTGTAGTGTGTTTTTGATGATGTTCTGACATTTTTATGTTGTTGTTCAGTTTCTTATTTATGTTAAATTTCTCATCAAATTAACATAAAAAATCTTCATTTCACTTGCAAAAAATCATGAATCCTTAAGCACAATAAAAGCATTTTGTTTATAATCCAAGGAGGATCTTAGCACTACAACATAATATTCTAAATCAGATCACAAACACTATGGGGTGATGATGCTGCATAAGAATTGCTCCTATCCCTGTTCCCGAAGCGTCACATTCCAACACAAATGGATGGGTGAAATCTGGTAATGCAAGCACAATGCACATACTCATTACCTCCTTCATCTTCTCAAATGTCTCATGTACTTTCTTTGACCAGTTCAATGCTCCCTTCTTGGTGAGGTCTGTAAGAGGACTTGTTAACTGTGATAACCTCTTAACAAACTTTTTGTAGTAAGTGCATAGACCAAGGAAGCTCTTCAGTTCTGTTACATTCTTTGGGGTGGGACACTCAATAATTGCCCAAATTTTCTCTTGGTGTACCTAAACCTCATCATGCCTAATCACATGCTCTAGGTAGAGAATATTTGTCATTCCAAATTTACACTTGGACTCCTTTACATATTATTCTTTTCCTCCAGAATTCCCAAAACCCCATTCAAGTGCATCAAATGGTCCTCCCATGTCTTGTTGTAGATCAATATGTCATCAAAGAAAACTAGCAAGTACTTCCACAATTTTTTATTGAACACATGGCTCATGCATGACTAGAAAGTTACGATGCCATTGGTTAGCCCAAATGGCATAACCAAGAACTCGTAATTCCCATAGTGGCACCTAAAAGTTGTCTTCGAAATGTCTTGTTCCCAAACCCGAATCTGATGATAACCATAACAAAGATCAATCTTCAAAAAATATTTGGCTCCTCTCAATTCATCCATCAACTCATCTATCCTAGGGATATGATACATGTTCTTGATTGTCCTCTTATTGAGAGCCTGGTAGTCTATGCACATTTGCAATGTGTCATCCTTCTTCTTAGCCATCACTAGCTCCTTAATTTCCTTCTCTATGTCATATTTGTAGACCTTGGGATGTCGGTAAGGATTGGTTATCCCTTCATGCACACCCTCCTCTAATTCTATAACATGCTCAAAACTCATGTCTAGTGGTCTACCTGGGGGAATGTTGGCAAAAGATATTTGGTGTTTATGAAGCAATACTTGAAAGTTGTCCAAGTGTTTTCATGGCTACTCTATTTGCTTACTATCTCTAGTGAGGCACTCAATTACCTACTCAACATTGCCTTGCCTCAAAACTCCTGCCATGTGGTTGGATGATACTAGTCTCAGTGGGTATTGATGCATTTCCCTAAAAACTACCCTTCTTCCATCTATTGGGTCTTTGAATTGCATCTCCATATTTCGTTAATCTGTAATATACTTCTAGATGTAGTAAAGCCACTAACAACCTAACCCCACATTGGTTTTTGGCACACCCACCATGAAGAAGTCCTCAGTCACTGTATAGTTCCCCATAGTCAGCTGCAGTTTGGGAACATATATGTTGCAGTCCATTTGATGGTTATCGGGTATGATGACCATAAAACCATCAAACTCCTCAGTAAGAATCCATCTCCGGTCTACCATGGTTGCATCTATAAAAGTTTAGGAATCTCCACTATCAATCAATTTTATCACCGTATGTCCTGTTATAACCCCTGTGACTCTAGAAGTATGATACCTGGTGAATCCTAACATGGATGCAATGATAGGGGTTTTTCCCTATACCTATGAAGTCTCATCTCCAACTGCCTATTGTATCTATCCCTATACCTATCCCTACTCTAGATCCTCATCTCCATCATCATTGTCACTCTCATAGTACACCTCAATATAGTGATCCTTTCCCGCCTTATATTTACATGCACACTTGTGCCCCAACACCCACAACTCCTAACAACTGAAACAAAGCTTCTTATTTCTTAACTCCTTCCGGCTCTCCTCATCCATATTTGTTTTCCAAAACCATATCCTTCTAAAAGGGCTTGACCTCTTTACTATTCTAAGGGAGAAAGGGTTTATGAATGAATTTGTTTTTGGTAGTGGCATCTGGCATATCCATGGTCTTGTTAATTTTTTCACAAAGGGTGGTGGGTTCAAAGCCTTTGACCCATCCATGTGGAGGTTCTAAAATCCCCTCTATAAATAGCATCACCAATATAGAATATGAGATATCTATAACCATAATAACCAGTCTTTGAAACTCTAACATGTAAGCCTTTGGACTGCTTGTCCTCCTGAGTTGTCCCAACTCTCTAAAATGAAGCTTTGGATCTTTCTTGTCAAAGTGTTCAATCAGTCCCTGAGTGAACTCGGTACATGAGGTAACACTCTTATGACCCATATTCACCAACCCATGGCACCACCACTCATGGGCCTCGCCATCCAAGTGCAATGTGGCTAGCTTGATAGCCTCCTCCTCTATCATCTAATGTAACTAGAAATATGGATCTAGTTTATGTATCCATGAGTAGTTGGATGACCCATCAAAGCAAGGGATGGTCACCTTTCCCAATGTATTTTGTAGCTCATGATTCTTCTTCAAGGTCTTCTGAATTTTTTTGGGCTTACTCTTCAGCTGAAGGTGGCAAAAATCAGTGAAACTCACGACAGATTGGAAATCATGTCCTAATGACCTATACTCCTCCATATAATCTACATAAGGAATCCTTTGAATACACTAGTTTGATTGGTCCTCTATTGTCTCATTCAAGAACTAAGGCACGTTGAATCTAGTTGTTTTGACAAATGAGTGTAAATGTCTCTGTGTAGTAGTATGAGATTGACTTCCCTTTGCATTGTTAGACCCTTCTCCATTCATTGACTCCTTTCTGTTGGAGGTTCCTATGTTTGTCATTTGTTTCATCAAATCCACCATTTCATTTTGGCCTTTAGCCAAATCATTTATTTCCCTAAGAAAACTATTAAAGGCTTGTTCCTCCTTATCACCCATGTTTGGCTCTTCAATTTTAGGTATTTCTTCTACCCCTTTTCCTGTTTCATGTGTTTCTTCACCCTCACTATCAGGAATATCTTCTTCTCTAATAGGAATGGGTTCTCTACATGAGTGTTTCCTCATGTAAGTTATCCCTCTAAAAGGACTTTCCTCTCTCATGAAATCACTAGAAGACTGCCCTCAGACCTCACAAAAACCCAAGCACATGCTTTGATACCGTTGTAACATACCAATTTGAAATGCTTCCAATTTTCCTTAAAATTTCTAAATTTTTGAATGAAATTTCAGTGAGGAATTTCTTTGAATAGTTTGTTCACTACTGAGTGTAGGTGAATTCTTTATTATGAAACCAGCTCACAAAAAGATAGGAAAGATAGATCAATGCCTTAGAATTCAGCCTCTTCGAGGGGGCAACCTCTTTTACATTACACAAATGAATGATTCTTTGATGATTCAAATGACAAAACCTCCTTTCTATATATAGGGGTCTAAGGAATCACAATATAACCCAGCCGACCTAACAATAACAATATAAAGGCACAAAAATAACAATAGAGGGATTCTATGGGGCATAGTAATAACAATATGCAGACAATAGGGGCACAACAATATTAATAAGGGATACAAATACAATAGTAATGGGGTAATCACTAGTATTATTGGGACCTAACATGCCCCTCTCCTTCAAAAAAGTGGTGTCCTCTACGCTTGAGTAGTTCTGGATGCTTCTATATAAAATTCTCATCCTCCCATGTGGAATGTTCAGCGGATAAGTGCTTCCACTTGATGAGATACTCTGAAATTGATCGATTTTGTAGCTGTTGAGTTCTTGTTTCTGTGACTGCTTCGGGTTCCAATATAATTTTTGCTTCCTCGTCAAGCTCTGGCAATATTGTTTGAACTGGGAGCTTGTCGCCTATAACCTTCTTTAAACATGAAACATGGAAAACTGGGTGCACTCGAGAAGCTGCAGGTAGCTCTAATTTGTATGCCATAGTACAAATCTTTTGCAACACCTTGTACAGACCATAATACTTTGGTGATAATTTATTATCCTTCTTAGCTTACTTGAGGGACATTTTCTTATATGGTTGTAGCCTTAAGAATACCCAATCACCTACATCAAAACTTCTTTCACTGCGATGTTGATCTGGCTGTTGTTTCATTCTATTCTGTGCCAACACGAGGTTATCCTTTAAGAGTTGGAGGACTTGTTGTTGATGTTCGATGTGATGTTCCACTGCTTGAACCTTAGAATTTTCTCTTAAATATGATGTGATGGATGGTGGCTGATACCCATCAAGTGCCATAGATGGGGTCATTTTTGTTGCTGTATGGAAGGAAGTGTTATACCACCATTCAGCTAGAGGCAACCATTTGACCCATTGTGTCTGTTTATCAGATACAAAGCAACGAAGATATCCTTCCAAACATTTTTTTACTATCTCAGTTTGCCCATCAGATTGAGGATGATAGGATGAGCTATGAGCTAACTGAGTACCAAGACAAGAAAATCATTTTGTCCAAGAATTTCCAGTGAAAATGGGATCTCTGTCACTTACAATAATCTTTGGGTTTCCATGTAGCTTTTGAATTGTTTCCATAAATGCAGTAGAAACTGTACTGGCTTTAAATGGATGTGATAATGCACAAAAGTGTGCATACTTGGTAAGTCTGTCAACTACCACATGATGACACTCTTTCCCTCAGACTTGGGTAAACCTGTGATAAAATCCATTGAAACCTCCTCCCAACATTGGCTTGGAATGGATAAAGGTTGTAATAGACCCACGGTCTTAATTGTTTCAACTTTATTTTGTTGGCAAACCAAACATTCCGCCACAAACTTTTGAATATCTGATTTAAGG
>APFE030992904.1:24810-71037 GCA_000404065.3 Pinus taeda
TGCACCAATACTACTGGAGTAGAGAAAGAACTTTGACTCGGTTGAATTATACCAGCCTCTAGTATTTCTGCAACCATATGTTCAATTTCACTCTTTTGGACATAGGGATATCTGTACAGCCTGATGTTTGGAGGAACACATCCTGGAATTAGATGAATAGCATGATCATGATCACGCACAAGTGGGAGACCTTTGGGAGTCTCAAATACCATGGAATGATTGTCCAGGAATTTTTGGATATCTGGAGAAATAGATGATTCCGATGTGGAAACATCTAGCGAACATAATTGTGCAATTACACCTCTTTGTTCCTTTTCTAGAAGCTTTGTCATACCATTAGAGCTGATTATCTTTCCCGGTTTCCCTGAAATACCCCTTAATTCAACTTCCTTTCCTTCCATAGAAAATTTGATGAAAAGTTCTTGAAAATTAAAAGCTATTGTACCCAAGGATTGTAGCCATTGGACTCCTAGTACAACATTAGCACCTTCCATTGGAATGGAAAGCATTGGGCTAGTCAATATATATTCTCCCATGGATAGCTTGATATTATGTGGCACTTTCCAGAGCAATTTATTGTTCCTCCATTTGCAACCATCACTTGATATTCTGGTGCTGGATATAAGAATCAATTCAATTCTTTTGCTACCTTACAATCAATAAAATTATGGGTACTTCCTAAATCAATCAACACTATTACCTTTTTCTTCTTGATTTGCCCTTCTATCTTGATGGTTTGAGGAGTGGGTAATTCCCGCCAATGCATTACAAGATATGGTCGGATTCATTTGTTCTTCATTTAGGCTTTGTTCCTGGAGTATATCCTCTTCTTTTGACCTTTCTTGCTCCTTTTCTTCTTCCTCTTCACAATCTATGTAGAATAATTTCCTCTTAGCACACTTATGACCTTTAGTGTATTTGCTATCACAACTGTAACAAAGCCCTTTGCTCTTTTTTCTTCCAATTGTTGTGGTGTCAACCTTATAGGTTGTGGAAGACTAGCGGCAACAACACTTCCATCTTTATAGCTGTGAGTGGTATGCTTCCTAGTTGCCATAATTTTGCTTTCCATTTTTCTTGCTAACTTGAATGCCTTCTCTGATGAATCAGGTTCCCAAAGGCGAACATCATGTTAGATATTATCCTTTAAAGACCCTATGAAGACATCAATCCTATGCTCCTCTGGGATATGTTTTACCCTTATGTTCAATTTTTGGAACTCCTCAATGTGCTCCATTATTGAACCCTTTTGTTTGAGACTTATTAATTGGCTAAAAAAAGTGTTGTTTTTTGTATCCTCATAATGTGCTATCATTTCTTCCGTAAAAATTGCCCAAGTGATAAATTTTTTACGAGAGCAAAGCTGTTGATACCATACAAACTGATTTGGTTTCAAATATAAAGTTGCAATACGTACCTTTTGTGTGTTTTGCACATTATTGAGATCGAAAAATTGCTCCATCTGTAATATCCATGTTGCGGGATCCTTGCCATCAAACTTCCTCATATCGTTTTTTGGAATATGGTGGATCTTCGATCCAACATTAGAGTCTATGAAATCATGATTAACATTTCTTTTGTTCGCATCATGAGTTTCCTTTACTACCCTTTCACCATTAATAAGTATTTCTTATAGAAAATTTGTCAAATCTGTCTTCAAATCTGCCATGCCTGTCTTCAAATCTGTCTTCAAATCATCCATCTTAGCTTCCACGCCATTCATATTAGCTTCCACACCCTTTATCTTAGATTTCACGCCATTTATCTTAGCTTCTGTTAGCTTTTGTGAAAGTGACATTTGTTGCACTTGATCTTGTAATTTTGATATATCATGTAGCATTTCTTCCTCTTCTTCATGAGTCATGCTAGAGCTTTCAGGTTGCCTACTAGGTGTTTGCATTTTCTTTCCTCGGGGCATCAGTGACCGATAATAATTCTCTACTATGCTCTTTGAATTCTTTCAAATAATTTTTCAAACCAAGCTTAAGCAAAAATTTAAAAAAATGTACACATATTTTTTCACTTTGTAGGAGCTCGATATTGCCTTTGATGTATCTCTATAATTTCGGACCATCCAGTTCTGAAATTGCGACCTGTAGTAGCCCTCTGTGTCCTCTTTCCAATGCCACTAGTCTAATCCAAATTGGATTCTCCAAGCAAGAGTTATGCCCAATATCCCACAGTGACCTGATTATAGACTAGTTCAGCAGAGCGAACTTGTACAACGTGCCATGCATCCCTATTTCAACCTTTGGCTTTGAAAAATATATATAAGAAACTATAGTTCGTCCTCTTTTTTTACCTTCTTACGAAATTTTAATCCGATGCTCAGAGAGAAAGTAATGACTATTTTCCCCAGGTAACCTGTTTGGAATGTAATTTAGGAGTCTGCAAAAAGACCAACTTCCTTAAATCATATCTCCGCAAATATAGCGTGAAAAGCTCTGAAATTCAGACTCGAGGTTCAATGTGATTTCATCTCAAATGGGTTTTTTTCGCTTCTAAAACATCGCAGAAAAAAAAGTTATAGCGAAAATGCCACGATGACCTATTTGGAGCAGTGAAACCCTAGAATCCAAAGCTCTGATACCAAATGTTATGAAACCAACTCACAAAAAGATAGAAAAGATAGATCAATGCCTTAGAATTCAGCCTCTTCGAAGGGGAAACCTCCTTTACATTACACAAATGAATGATTCTTTGATTATTCAAACGAAAAAACCTCCTTTCTATATATAGGAGTCCAAGGAGTCACAATATAACCCAATCGACCTAACAATAATAATATAAAGGCACAAAAATAATAATAGAGAGATTCTATGGGGCACAGTAATAACAAGATGGGGACAATAGGGGCACAACAATATTAATAAGGTATACAACTACAATAGTAATGGGGTAATCACTATTATTATAGGGACCTAACATTCTTCAACAATTTAACTCCAAATGAATTACATAGAACTAAATGAACATCTCCATATATAAATTCATCATTAACAAAACACTCAACAAGAAATCTCCACTAATAAGAACTATAGGATAAGAGTTTGAAGACCATTTATTATTGAGAATAACCCAAAATTATATCAGCAGTGAACATAATGGCACACAGTCATGTAAACAATTGTTACAGAGTGCAATAATTCATATTGGAACTTGATAAATAAGCCAACAAATAGACCTGGGTATAGCAAGTGATTTGGTGTTGAATATCAGTGCTAGAATAGTAATTACATACCTAGAAAGTTTATTTTTTGTACACAACTATGAAGTACATTTGTATGCATAGGGTTTCAACTTCCTTTCAGTGGCTATACATCCCTCCACGAGCTCAGCCTTGTGATCAATCCTGGTTCCTCTAGTAGAACCCAAACTTAGCCCCAATGGAAGAGTGATACACATAGAATCTTGGGAGTATTCAACCAACAAGTAGAAAGCAATAACACAACCTCTCTTTACCAGGAAACTTAGCTTCTTATGTAGCAAATTTCGGCCCACAAACTAGATAACTCAACCCACAAGCAAGGTAATGAGTTTGAACACATTTTTGTAGTGTAACTCGACCAAGGATATAGGAGCTAACTTGGCCTCTATATAGAATGAAGCTCACTCTCTCTTGGGTGGAACTTCAACCTCAACAACCCAAAATGTACAACCTCCTAATCAATGGTTCAAACCCCTCTTCCTAAGCAAAAATTTGTCAGAATTGGACTTGAGTACTTGACCTTTTTGTAGATTTGTCTCCAAACTGAGTGATTTCACTCCTTGAACTAGTTAGTATGATAGTTTTAACATTGAAACCATCTATGGCGTCTAGGGTTTTTCAAACCCTAAACTTCTCTCCAAAAAATCTCCAAGAGCTCTTTTTGCCAAAAAATAAAAATGAATGAATGAGGATAGTCTCCTCACTTTTTCTCTTTTATAAACTTATCACAACTTTTGTTGCCATTTTACCTTTTTAAAGTTTATAAAGTTGAAATTACTTTTCACTTGCTTAGGAAATATCCTCTTTTCGCTCCTTAGACTTTTATAATGTTTCCCTAAGTGAATTAAGTCTCCTTATTAATTTGTTTTCCTCACTTTAGCCTAAGGGAACCATGTTAGGCTAGTGGACTCTGTCATAAGCTTCCTAAGTGGTTGGGGGCATTACATAATATGTATCATATTCTTTGAGTATTTTAGGTCTAGTCCTATCTCGAGCTTCTTTATTTTCTTCAATTTTGAAATGTATGATTAGTGGTTAAAGAGGAGTGCCACCTATTAAAAAATGACGGGAGAAGATTATTTCCCCAAATATTATCCATGAGATTTGTCCAATCCCAAAGTTCAACATTTATTGGTAACTCCACTTGGGAGCTAAACAAAATGTTGGTTTCATAAGACCAACGAAATATTTTATGACACAAAAAGATCTAGTACAACCCCAATTACCAAATGGATTTGAAAACCAAAGGAGTATACTCCATCAATTATATGATTTAGTCTTACAAAATACACAAAATCAACAAGATCTTGAACAACCGTTCAACAAGAAAGAATTATAGACTAGCAAAGAAAAAGACCGGTAGAAATATGAAGACAAAGAAAGTTGTGTTAAACATAGAAGCCTTACAAAGATATTAGATGATTGATAACAAGAAGTAGAAAAATACTTCTCAAGTTAACTTAAAAGGATTAACAAAAAAAGATCCATTATTTTCTAAGGCCTTGACAAAAAAATAAAGTACTATGGCCAATTGGGAAGAACGAGAAAATGAAGCACATCAAAATGACAGAGGAACAAATAGAGAAAATGACAAAAAAAACAACCAAGGAAGAAAATAGCCTAGCAACTTCATCCTTTCACTGTTCTCCCCACTTAGATTCTCCCTGTTTTTAGTGGTGTAATGGACCCAAAGAAACATCTAGATTAGTTTCATAGTATATGCAACATTCACCTATTTGAACACATTGATGTCATGATCAGAGTCTTTCTACATACATTTATGGACCAACATATGATTGGTATCTTTCACTTCCCACCTATATAATCTCTTCTTTTGATGATATGGAGGAAGTATTCATGTCAATATTTGCTTGACCAATTGCTTATCATACACTTCTTACAAAGTTTACTTAAATCCATCTTAAGAAAAATGAAAGGCTCATAATTTCAATCTCCACTTCTTTTAGACCCTGCAAGAAATCCCTATGGAGCAATGAGTGGATGACTCAAGATGTTTGGATGTTACCTTAATGCTATACCATCAAATGCAAAATATGCTCTAAATCTTCCCATATTGTACAATAGAAAAATGCAACAAGGAAAACCACTATAATGGAGAAAGACATGATCGAAAGCAATGTTAAGCTAGAAAGCATCCTTGGGCTTCTCCAGAAACAAACATCCAAATTGGCATTGCCTTCACATCAATTAGTACATATACATATGAAAGACCAATACATATACAAGATCAAGTAGTAGGAAGTGGAATTTTACAAAATAGGATTTCCAAGAAGTATTTTTCAAGATCAAGGAGTTGGAATGGGAATCTTTCAAGGATAATCTCTGAATATAAGGAATGTTTCAAATGAAGTTTTGAGAATGCGACAAGAGGTAGAGAATGAGACAAATGAAAATGATATTACTCGTCTCAAGAGAAATGATAATCTTATCTCATGATAAATGGAAAAAACAGTGATGTTGAATTCTAGAGAACAAATTGATTAAAATCAGAAGCCCAAAGGACATGGACCAAGAGCATTTTGTGCGCCAAATCCAAATGGAGTCATTTTGGAAGAAAATGGCATCTTTGAAGAACTTCATAAGTACTCAGATCCTTCAACCAATGAAAGAATTCAAGAATCAAATGTCCTAGAATGCATGCAATGTGAAGAGAGCATACAAACTTTTACCCCATAACACTATGATGAACATGAAAATTATGAAAAAGATCAAGAGAATTTCATTCAAACAAGAGCTCAACTAAGTAGGTTCAAGCCTAGAAATCAAGTAGGTAAAGGAAAAGCATTCAATAATGCTCCTCATTCAACCCTTCATCAAGCTAATGAATAGCATACAAGGAACAAGCTAATGCAATGATGAAGATGACTTATAACATAATGAATGAATTCATAAAGCTACAAATACTCATTCTTTTGTTAAAGTGATTAAAATACCTCAACAAAAGGAGAACTTGTTGAAAGCCTAGGAGAATACAAATCCATCAAGCTTAAGAATAGAAACAACTTTTATCGGTGGTTAACAAAGACTCAAGTACCTCCACCTAGAGTAAGAAGAAAGATACTCCTTTTTATCTCTCTCAAAAATCATGATTTTATCTTACATAATTGCATGGTCCATAGTTGTCTACAAATAATATAATGCCACTTTTAATTATGAAGTTTTTAGATTGGAACACCAAATATTATGAAGCCCCAAAAAAGTATTCATGCTATTGGTTCAAAATAGATTCCTTCCTATGATAAAATTAAAGATTTTTGTGCATGGTTAAGCTCTGCTCCACATATAAATACAACCAAATATTATGAAGCCCCAAAAAAGTATTCATGCTATTGGTTCAAAATAGATTCCTTCCTATGATAAAATTAAAGATTTTTGTGCATGGTTAAGCTCTGCTCCACATATAAATACTATCTATCCTATACAAATTTGTGACAGAAATAGCGACTAAGATGGCCATAAAGCGATCTCTTACTTCCAGATTAAAGGTTATTTGGGCACAAGTACCACGCGAAATTAGATACAGAGGTTCATTAAATAAATAAAAAAACAGTTATATTCACTTGGAGCTGGTGCCGAAGAGGATTTGCTGTCTCGTGCATAAGCATTCACATTCAAGCTTTGGCCTGATAATGTGGATTGCATGATGTGCTTTTTATTGTTCACTGATGAAATATTTGATGCATTTTAAAAAGAATTCTGAGAAATAGTTTGACAAACCATCTAATAGTTCTAACAGATCACTTGGTGAAAGCATTGGTTAAAGCATATTCAGAATAATATTTGTATTGTTGTGCAGGTAATGAAGTATGGTACAAATGAAACACTACCAGACCAAGCCTTAAATGGCGATTCAGCACGGGTGTTATTTTAGCCAATTTGGAACCCATGAGTGCTTTATCTTGATTGTGGTCTTTTATCAAAAGGTGGGAAATCACCTTTAGACAATACTTTTATTTCAAACTGGCGATCAAATGCAAAAACAAATTTGTTTCACCGCGGCTCTCTCCTCCTTTTTATGAAACTCTGATTAAATGTAGTCAACTATTTATCATTCTGGAATCGCGGCTCTCTCCTCTTTTTTATGAAACTCTGCTTAAATGCAGTCAACTATTTATCATGCTGGAATCATACAACTGTTTCCTTGATATATACCAAACGCTAGAAGAGAATATGAAGAGGAAGAGCAAGCTGCTTTCCCAACTTCTTGATCACATGATATTGCTTCTTCTAATGTATTTCTGTGAGACACTGAGGGATCTTCTAACACCACAAATTGTTCAGCAAGAGATTCAGAGGACTGCAACACCCGCCTCTGTGTGGAAGATCTGTCAGAAACAACCAACTTCAAGAGTTAGAGTCGTAGATCTATTACTTGATTAGAAGAGAAAATGAAGATTAAGTGGTTACTCTAGAGTTTAAATGACAAAATAAATCTTTAATTAATGTCTAGTTTCTATCCTTGCCATCAGGAATCATGCAGGGGAACCATATTTCCCGTAGTGGAGTGTCTAAATCTTGAAACATTTCCCGGTATCTTTCTTAAACTTTTTTAGTTTGTCTTGGATAAGTTTTCTAAACATTTTCAGGTCAAGTTTAGGATGCATTTTGAAAAGAAAGGCCCCATCCTCAAATCGAGCTTATACTTATTTCAATTAGATATTTGTTTGCCGAAACTTGGTAGTGAAGAGTGTTGCCCTTGAAGCAAATTTTAAGAGTTGTCTGTTTTTTTCAGCTTTTAGGTTGCTTGGGTAGCCTTCCAGGTTTTTAATGCTATATATTTCTTCTGGAGGAGATTATTTGCTCTTCATAGGCTGTTAAATGTGATTCGAGTCTTCTTTTTGTGTGATTCAATTCTGTTTTTTGTTTCTATATCCTTTTACTGGAGAAAAGTATTTACTATTAATGGGCTGTTCAATGCAATTTGCCTTTCTTAAGTGTAATTTTCAGCGCTTTAACAAGTAATTAATTGTACAAAGATAGTTTCTTTACCTTCTTTTCACATACATTACAAAATATATTTTGATTGCAACTCAAAAGTTTTAGGTTTTACATTTCTGATTACTTGTTTTGTGGTTGATGAGGTTTACAATCTGTCAATCTGACAAGGAAAGAAAAAATTCAAGTTAGGAAATATAATCGATATCTCTAATATCTAAATGATTCGTGGTGTCATGACTGTTCGTGTGAACCAAAGATTATATTAAACATCATCAAATATGAGCACAATGATATCATCTAAGCAACCTCACCAATCTCTTCCATTTTAGTTTATTTAGGAAGTAAAGACAAGAAAGGGAATAAGTTTCTCTGTATTCAACTCCAAAACATGGGCATTACTGGCAGTGTTTTGATCAGAGGGAACAGCAGGGCCCCAAAAAGAGGAAGTGGTGATGTAGTACTAAGGATAAATTATGAAAGATTCCCAAAATGCAAGTTCATAAAAAACGTAGATGCAACTACTCCCTTATTTGACAAATAAAAAAATGCAATCAATGGTGTACTTGGGAAGAGTCAGTTACTAGCTCTCATCTTGCCATATCTCTTAATGTACAAATTCATAAGAAAAATAATAAAAACTGCACTAAATCCTATAGAATAAGAATCAAAAGTAAAAGAAGAAGGTTCAGAACTTGGGAGGATTTTGGCAGTCTGAGCGAGCCCATCCAATCTGGTTTTTCTCATTGTCATAAACAACAAGGTGCTCTTGCAAAGAGATATCTGCAAAATGCAACACACTTTTGTTACTCTATCTTAATACAATCACCAACATGTAGATTAAGAACATGCCTTAACTGCTCTAGATACAAGCCCACCCAAGGTCATTCATGACATGCTTGTAGAAAAATCAGACTGACAAACACACAAACAAAAAGCAGCAAAACAATATGCTGTTTCATTACCTCCAAGAATATTTGTGTCCACATTACCGATTGCAGTACCATTCAAGATTCCTGAGCAGACGTTACCTTTTTCCTGTGCATTGAAAACTCATTCAGCAGTAATCTTTTTTTATCATAGCAATCATTAAGCTTAATGAATAAATAGCTTCTTCAATAATATCTTCTTTGGCAGATCATAATGTTGATCCTTGAATGCTATCTCATGTTACAATCTCATTGAGTGGTAAAATACAGTTCTCATAGAGTATGTCAAAGCTTATGCATGCTTACACTGATGACCAAATAACCTTCTGGGAAAATTTCCATCTGTTTTGCTCTGGCACTTCTAAATTTGAGTGTTAACAACTGAAAGTATGGTGCCGCCTTTGCAACAGAGCTGATACATTTCACAAAACTCAGGAAGCATTCAGGATTCTAATATCTTTCCAATGGCCATAGTTTTTATAAGTTGTTACTCTAAATAGGCCGGAGATTGAATTGTTAAAATTGAACTCGCACTTGATTTTCAAAACTCAACCAAAACCATTTACCTGAACCTATTTTTCCCACGCCAACAGAGTGGTAGGAATGAGTCTGATGAATCTTGCTCCAACTGATTCCTAGCTAGGTTTTCTTTAACCTGTCAGCTTTGCATTATTAGAAACAGACAAATTCCTTATAGTACAAGAGAAGGGTAATTTGTGGTACTTACAGCTGAGAGGAAAGCACTATAAGCTTGATTTGTGAAGTATGTGTAGGAGCTACCACTATCAAATATTATTTTTCCTAGTCTTTTTCCATCTCCATCTTTGTCAAGGGGTTTGTTCCCAAACATCATCTGTGCAGCCCCCACATCATAGTGTTTTCTGTAAAACAAGAGAACAGTATGATAATAGAAGTTCACAGATTATTTTAAATAACAAATAAAATCAAGAAAGTTTATTTTAAAGGGATTCCAAGTTCATTCTTAAAGCAGAAGACATGGGAATTGTTTCTAACTAGAGGCCTATGATGCAACTCAGTGTCCCTAATACCTATGAATTATGGGCCAAGTCTAAAATGCAAGATGCTACTGTAAGTAAATAGCAAACTGGCTTTAGGATGGGAAGAAACTTGTCAGCGAATATAGTTAACTCGTAGGAAATTCTGGACTGAGCTTCAAGAACAGATCTAAATATATTGTTAGTGATGTACTTCTCCAAGGCTTAGACAGAATGGAGTTGTATGTTTTCATGTTGATGTTTCTGAAGGAAGGAATACTGTTGCAATGACGTCTCTTTACTTCATCTTTTTCTTAATAAATATGCCATAGGGTATATGATAATAATAATTTGAGGTCTTAAACAAATACATCTACAAAGTGGTTCTTAGCTGATTAACAATTATCTTGCAACGGACATAGTTTTACACCTACAAACAGATCATATAATGTGGAATGGACTAGAAAGCCTGTTGACAACATTTGTTTAGTAATTTGAGCTTAAATTGGACGTTAAGGAAGAAGTTATAGCCACCCATTCTATGAATCTATTCAAATGGATTATTCGCTTCTTCAGCAAGGATGGAGATAGTTACAGAAAGAAGAAAGAAGTAGCCTCTATTGGAAACCATTTTTCCTACAAGTTTCCTCTTGCTAAACATGGGAGTGAGCTATAAATAAAATAAACATAACAAGTAAATATGAATGGATAGCAGTTATATATACATAGTTGGGGAATCTATCATCTTTTGAAAGGGTCTTTGCACAATGTCTATTGATTATTCCCCTCCAAAAAGTAAGCATCTTGGTCACATGATTGCATTATAGTTTATAACAAATGATAAATGGTCAGATAGAAACTAAGCAAGTAAAATGCATGCATTAATTCTAAAGTGTACAGCATGGAGCTAAAACAATTTTATTCAACACTATACATTTGGTACCAACTTCCAAGTATACGGCGGTAGGCTAAACATATTAAAAACATGAGCCATGGAAATGGCTGATAATATGAAAGGAGAAGAAAACAACTTGCTTGAAAGCAGAAAGAGCTTTTCATATATTTAACATTATGTATATTATAGAAGTAAAAGATGAATCTTTTATCATATTGTTCAAGTTCCTTTGGAAACGATGGTAAAAATGTTCTCAGACTGTTATTCACATTTGTAATAACCTAAGATGGTCCTCGTCTTATCTGGTAATCTAACTCAAAATAGTTGGTATCCCTCTCTAAGATAGCTGAGGCAAATGACATTTAAAAGGCTGCAAAGAAGAAGAAACCTTGATGAAGATTAAGCCTGCTAAGTTGCATGTGAAAAAACAACTGTTTAAGATCTTAAGCTGGAACTAATGTACAGACACTTGAGTGACAACTAGAAACATGGAATCTAGCTCAATATCCTTCTCTAGGATAGCATGAGGCAAAGGAATGTTTCAAGACATCTGGAAGTTGGAACCTTAGATTTTTATATCAGAAAGGTCACAAAGAAAAGGAAGAACCTTGATGAATATTAAACCTGCTAAGTTGTATATGAAAAAAACACCTGATTAAGATCTTAAAATGGAACTATTGCACTTGGGTGACAACTAAAAACATGGAATCTAGCCTTTGACAATTTTAAATTAGTCGTTATCAAAACAAGATGAAATAATGTAGTAAATGATATTTATAGACAATATCCACACCAAAGAATAGTTAGACAGAAAATGCGATGCTAATATATATGTCACATAAAATGTGTAACAAAAATGAAGGTGGCATTGTTTATTTTGGGAAATGCTAATCTATTTACAAGCGTTTCAGGTATTTTTGTTCCAGGGCATGGAAGTAACCTTCAAGGAAAATCAAAGAGAAAGATGTAAAGATGGGATTATACAATGTGATACAAACCAAGTCATTTATAGATAAATTGTAGAAGAGGAAGATCTATGGTTTATATGTTAAGCTAAATGTGCAACTCTGAGTAGAAGCTATGGGCTCATACTATCACCTCAATGTACTATTATGGGTATTATTCTTCTCTTGAAATTGATGTAACTATTTTATCTCTATTTAATAATCCTCATTGTTGTTCAGCTATGGAAATCTCTTTTGAAAAAGGGTTCAATAAGATGCTAGTGTTGTTCATGGGGCAACTCGGACTGTCAGTACTTAGACCTATGACAGCATGGAGAGGAAGAAATACTCAGAGAAAATGCAGGGTTAGATAGCCTAAAAAATATCTTCCTATACAGAATCCAGATTGCTGTGGAGACTTGAGGAAGGGATGGAATAACATCAAGAGAAAACTATCAAGATTCAAAACTAGTTTAGATAGACGAAGAAGGACAATAGTTTTCGTGCTGTATCTCAGGGTACAGAAACCAGAATTACAGGAATTAACAGCAGATGTGTCTGAGCAAGTTAAAAACTCTAGGAGACCGTTTGTCTGTAAAACAGAACACAAAATGAAGATGAAGAACAACATTGTGAATATTCTGAATCCTAAAATGACCATGGGGTGGATCTGGAGGAATTTCGTCCCATCCATATAATCAAGACTGTAGATGAATAACCTTATCCAAACTCTCCATCGTTCTTGTACTGAAGCATGTTAAAGGACAGAAAACGGGAGTTTGGGTCAATTAAATAATCAGCACAAATGAATTCAAAACAAGAGGGCTCTGCTGATTCAGAGCATTTAAGATTAGCAGTTCAATGAGGCTAAGAAGTGAATTTATACTATGTTCCTTGAGGTTGAAATTAAATGTGAATTCTGCTATGTGATGGACTAGGATTTGGTGCCTATTATATTGATGAAATTTTTGTGTTGAGGGTTACTTTTATGAAATATGTCGAGAAAGATTCTACTTGATTATTCTGAACTTTAAAATGAAAAGACAGCAGAGAGTGAATTTAATTTGATCTTACGTGGATGGCTTGCCAAGCATGGGAACCCAAGTCATGGCTGAGGTGGATACAAGATCATCACCAAAGAACATGTATCCCCCTCCTTGTCCTCTTCCAGAAATACAGTGACCTATCACATTCTTGACGTGGCCTTGCTTTGCCCATTGAGATGGAAGACTTGCCATACCACTTCCAAGACCCAAAACACCATCCATGTGTGTCACTGCCAAAGATCCCTGCTGGCTATATCCACACCTGTCACAAAAAACATCTATGAACATGAGTGATCACCTCGATTTATTTTTATGCCCATCACAACCACTACGGTGTTCACCTAAAACACGTTTTCCATTTTCTTTTTCTACATCCTCCACACCAGGACGGTCTATCAAGCCTTCTTAAAATATGTAGTGACATTTTCTGGATAATCAAGATTATCAGATTCCATAATTCAGTAATTTTTCTACATCCTCCACACCAGGACGGTCTATCAGGCCTTATTAAAATATGTAGTGACATTTTCTGGATAATCAAGATTATCAGATTCCATAATTCAGTAATTTTCATAGTTTTGGAAGCTGTTTGAAAGAAATGAATTCCACCTGACACAAACAAACTAACTAAAAGAAGCAACACATACCCAAAAACAGAATTTGCTGGCACCCAACCTCGATTGGTGAGAAAGGCCCAAACAGTGTCTCTAACAAGGAATCCCAGAGAATAGCTATGATCGGCATAATCAATATCATAATCGCACTGTTGAGACATTCGTTTGTGGTTGTGATTATGACCACTTGCTGCCTGCACAGCGGCACACAGAGGATCGGTGCCTGGCACCAGGGAGCCTTTCTTTAGCTTGTACAACGGATGTGATCCCTGCACAGAAGACATAACCCTCTCATGTTGTCTCAAACTGCCGAAACCAAGATAGAATGAATTCAAGAAATAATATGTGTCCACTGATGACCCAAAAGCTGAGAGTGTAGTCAAATGCATCCATTACGGTAAATCAAGGAAGTGCAAAAGACATATCCAATAGAGGAATGCAGAAAGACAACTAACAGAACATACAGCAAATGCAACCCATGATGCAGATGCTAACAAGTAGAAAAGAATTTTCATATGCATCAATTGGGTCCTGCCAAGCACCATGAATATCTAGAAATCCAGCATGCTCAATGCCAGATTGGAATGCATGCATAAACATAAAGAAAGCAATGCATGGGCTACTGACCCAAAATGCAGAGGCTAATAACTTGGCTTATAACAAAATCAGGGAACATAAACTTGGCACAGTACTGGTGATTGCTAGCAAGTGTGATGGGCCTACTAACAACCCAAAATGCAAAGCCAACTCTAAGACTCAGAAAGCTCATAACTTGGCTTATCAAAAATCAGGGGAAAGAAACTGGCCAAAATACTGGTCATTTTCTGCAAGTGGGATAGATCTACTACCAACCCAAAATTCAGAGTCAACTCCTAGAATCAACAGGCTCGTAATTTTGCTTCTAAAAAAATTAGAGAATAAAACAGAATTCAGCAAAGTACTGGCCATTTTCTGCATGTATAGGTATGCTACCTAACCTATGTATTGTATGAATGCCTCCACAATCTACTCAAATTACTCCAATGAAATGAGCAATGCCTAGATTGGCCTAAGCTGCATACCTCGGCACAACTCTTGCAGGGAGCATCGCACTGGACCCAGGTGAGTTCACTACCAGTGTCAACATCCAGATAGTATGGCTTTGGAGGATTCCCAAGTGACATATTAACAAAATAAAGCCTGCAAATCCACCATACTCAGTTGAAATTCTAAAGCAAACCATGAATTCAAAACTGAGAATGAAATTCTGATTGTCTTCAAAATTACCCAGATGGAACGACGTTCCCTGTGAGACGAAATATTGCAGTTCGATCCGCCTGCAACCTTCTACCAATCCTGTTGGTGTCTCGGCTCACAAAGGAGGAGGCTCCTCCTTCATCATCAGCTGGTGGGTCTTTGGGGTAGAGACGGTAAACGTGGGCCTGTTGAGATAAGCCCATGCATACAGAGCAGAGCACAGTTACAAGAAACAAATTTGTGAATAAACCCATTTTGAGAATCAAATTAATGCCTTAATGTGCCTATACAATGCTATTATGCCTTCCAAATTGCCTATAATCAGAATTTATAATGTGGGGGAGAGAGGTGGTGGGGATATCAACTACCACAAACTATTAAGTTGAGTAACAGGGGATGCCTTGTACGTGTGAAACTTGCTTCTGCTTTTTGGTCAGCGCAACCTTTTTAGCTTTACTTTTTCTTTCGTTGGTCATTGCCGAAATGACCAAGTGACTTCGTATAGGGGAAATTATGTTGTTCATTATTTTCTCTAGGTAGAGTTGTCCCCTTTTTTTTTAACGTACCACGTCGAGATTTATTTATTCTATGATAAAACAAAATGAGGAAAAATGTTGGAAACTTCACAAGGAAGGCATTTGCTATAATATTTTGAAATAATTTATTTATAAATCGAGATTGAGAAATAAATGTTTTGAAACACTTTTACTAATTACTAAGATGTGATATATGTAATATAGTAGACTTTTTCATTTTTGTTAAATTAAATGTAAAATATTATATAATTAAGTTAATGAGATATATCTAACAATGAAATTTAAAATAATTTTTTATTATTTTTTAAATAATAAATTTAATATTTTTATATTATTAGTATAATGAAAATGTTATATTTTTTCGAGTTACTAACCATAAAATGTATTTGAAAAAAAATTGCATATTTGATCATAAAACAAAAAAATTCCAAAACATGTAAAATACAATCTTAGTAAGGAAGCATAAAAAGTATTTGAAAAGAATTTGCATATTTGATTATAAAACATAAGTGTTCCAAAACATGTAAAAATACAATCTTAGTAAGGAAGTAAAGTTCAAACAAACTTATAGCCACATGTTTCAACTTTTTAGGAAAGTTCTATTTTTCTATATTCAATCAAAACTTTATAATAAAAAAAAATACAATATAATATATAGGAATAAAACAAAAATTTATAATTTTTAGATAAAGTTTATATTTATATATTTTAAATATTTGTAATGTTGATGTTTATAATATATTGAAATCACTTCAAATTTATCATAATTTATTCTGTAATTCAAATAATGTGATAATAAGTGATTATTAATTATTTTTATTATAATTATAATTAAAAAAATAAAAATATTTATTTATTTAATAATTTTTACATTTTATATAAAAAATAATTTCAATTTATTTAATAATATATATATATATAATAAACTTATATTATTTTTTACCATAAAAATAACTATATATATTCATTATTATTATTATTATTATATTTTATTATTAAAAATTTAACTTTATCCAATAAATAAATAAATAAAACCTATATAATTTTTTACAATAAAATAACTTAATACATATTACATTATATTATTATTATTATTATTATTATTAATATTAATTTTTATAATTTTAAATAAAAAATATGCATAGATTATTAAGGGGTTTCACGACAATCATGTCACACATAAATTGATAGGCCTTTGAAACACCTATAGTCCTCATCTCATATGAAATATTTTGCATGTTTTAATGTAAGGGAAAATATATTTTCCTTCAAATTTGGTTTTTGGTAGGTTCCTTTGCTTTAACACAATGGAATATATATTATCCTTGAATTTTGGTTTTGAAAGGTTACTTCGCTTCACTCCTAGTGTTGCATTTAATTTTTTTCAAAGTTGTATTAAAAATGTGGACTTTGTAGTGAACCAACACTTTTGTTATTGTCATTTGAATGGGAAGGGAATGCAATCGTTGAAATAAGAGAGTTCGAAAAATATATAATTCACAAATTTTGTATAAGTTTTAGTTTTTCCACGGTAGTAAATTGCTTAAATATTTTTGGTATTTTTGGTAAAGGAATTTTAAATAGTATATTATCATTCCAAAATTTCCGGATAAAATATTAGCGTATGAATGGTTTTTTTTGGTACAAATTTAATTTTGCAAATGAAAGGTTCTTTGAGGGAGTTTATTTCTAAAAGGTGGAAGGCATAAGGCATTTGCTTGGTTGAGGGAGTTTAAGTTATTTTTTTAGGTCGTTTATCTTTATAAGTGAATGAATGTATGACTTTAAGTTAGGGGTAGTTGATAAAAATTTGATTTATGAAAAGTAATAAGTTTTAGTAAAGAGAGTTCGATCAATAGATGTCAAGGGATTCATGCTATATGTTTATTATGGTCGAAACATGTAACACTAATATCATTAGAGTTTTAGTCTTTCATCCTTGTTACCTTGTAACTTTATTAAAGGGTAATGACCACATCAAATTCTGATGGTTGGGGGCAAATTACTCTTTTGTAACTAGTTGAAATGAGCAACTTATGACATGCACACACAAGCACACCATCAAACAAGTGCTACATGGTAGCTAGCCCTTGTCGCTTAGTTTAAATATAGCTAAATTAAAGTAAAAAACAATAAAGACATAAAGATTTCATCAATAGCTTATATTAATTAAAATTACAATTAAATAAGATTTGATTACTATACTTTATAAAGATCAATTTTATATATGTTGCATGGCATTAAGATGCAAGCTTCCAATAGAACAAATTGCACCTATGAATGACTATTTGGATTGGACAATGGATTGTTTTGGTAGTGAGTCTTCATGAAAGAGTGTTCATTTGCAAGAATCCAATGAGATGATGCTCTGGAAAACCACAATCTACATTTTGCAAAGACAAAAATCATCATGTGTGGGTATTGAGGAAACCAAAGATTCACACTGAAGCCCCTCCCCCGTAACTATAAACACAATTCATAATTTAAACATGGAATTCCATTTATAAATCAATAATCTATGGTTTGTAGAGACAAAAATCATCTTATGACAGTGTGACAGGAAATCATAAATTTGCAATAATTTAACACAAAAGCTCATTCCCTTATTCATAGTATTGGCGTCAACCTTAATTTTTCATGGATATTAAGATTAGTCCAAATTTAAAAATTGAACAATTTAATAAATAACTAAAAATTAGAAATTAAACCAATTGCAAGGAAAATGTGCCCCCATTAGAATATCAATACATTTCAGAGCATTGAGACCTCGGGTACTAGTATTCGATAGAGATGACTACTTTGGGGCAGATTATTATATAGTTCTACAAACTACTCCTAACATGAGAATGTTACCCTTATTAAACAAAACAACAAGACAAGAAAAACCATTTGAAATTGAAATAATTTTTCAAAAGGGTTCACTTGCCTAGATGTACAACTATCGGTGATGCATAATGGGGTAACTTAATCTATACACTTCAGTGAATGTGTAGAAGGGCAACTGCAAATGGTGTAAAATATAATAATTTAAGCTCATGAGCACCAAAGTCTACTATAACCAATTCACTTAATGCAATCAGAAAATGAAAAATTGGCCACAATGTTCTAAACTCTAGGATGATCAATATATGGCCTGTTGTAGCCTATTAAACATCACACTCTAAGCTTTTATTACGGTACGAAGACATCCAAATCAAATTTTTAACACTACAACATGCATTGTTATAGTCTCGTTGTAATTATGTTAAAATAGACAAATGAAAAATATTGGCACATCAATTAGTTCTATTTCATATCAATGATCTAACTAAAATAATTTTAGTAAAGGATAAGGAAATGAAACAAAAGATCTCTACTCATTGTTGCATAACTTTTAATCCAAGAAAACTACCTTAGTTTAGAAAATGTACAATATCGCAAAAAGTTGAATCAAATGAAGATACAAGGAATCAAATGAAAAATTGACATGGGCATAAAACATGTTTAGAAGGTTGCACCAACTGCAATATCATTATCATAATAATGAAATTATATTTTTTACATGTATAGAAAAAAATGACTTGAGATCGACCTAAAATTGATTTCGTGAATCAAATGAAGACACAACGAATCAAATGAAGGTTTGACATGGGTATAGAATAGGATGAAGGTTCGATATGGGTATAGAATAGGTTTAGGAGGTTGCGGCTCTTTTTTATTTTTTCCCCAAATAAACTGCAAAAAAGTCATAATTTCATTATCTCAATAACAAAATTATATGTTTTACATGTATAGAAAAAATTGACTTGAGAATGACCTGAAACTAAACTTTTAAGTCAAAATTACAATATAACAATATATATATTTTCTGAGACTTACTGAAAACAAATACATTGACCACAAAAAAATTGTCACCTAATAACTACTTATATATGAGTGTATTATTTATGTGTTGGTCATCCATGATCCCATGATTTTTCCAAATTTCTTTTTTGCAATAGACCTTTCTTTCCAAAGATTGTGGGAAATTACATTGTTTTCCTATAAATAGGAGGTTGCACCTAGAATAAGATGGTCAAACTAGAATACATTAAGTGCGGAAACATACTCCTATAGATACAGACAAATATTATATACAAGCACTCCAAATTTACCTCGTTGATAAAGCTAATAACTGAAAATGCATGTTATTGACCAAGAAAAGAGTTCCATATAAGCCAAGTATTCAACGTTTTCAATATTCATATACATTGTGCAAGGTCAAAATCATTTTCCGATGTAACTGTGGAGATGAATTCGAAGAAGCGTTGCTAAAGAAAAAAAGAGAAGAAATTGAACAATTATTGGACACAAAATTAACTATACAAGCTTGAATTTATAGATTTATTTATAACCTATAGAGAATGGAGGACATGACCGAAAATGTTTTGGAAATACTCAAGGGAAGGTTGGTCTAGCATTTTTGCAATAGTGTGAAGTTATGTGAGTGTTGGATGCATACTACAAAAGCCTCTTAATGTCGGACTACCATCTATAGATGCACAAATTAATACATGGAAACCCTACTATGCACATAGGTAAAACCACAAGGCAATGCCAACTTTATATATTTTGTTATTTCATCAAAATTTCATACATGCAATGTAAGGGGTCAACACCCTTGTATGAAAATATATAGCAAGGTTTCAAAGAACCATGTTATATGCAAAAAACATTCCTATAATAGCAAACCCATTCTTCTATCCACATGTATAAAGTGATATAAACTGATAACTTACATGTAAAATAGAAATCCAAGAGATAGTGGCTCAAATATGGAAAACCATCAACATTTCCTATGAGATCTAGAAAAACAATGGTTGAACCATAAAAAAATCAACTAAGTTTTCTGGTAATGAAATTACTTACCTGCATACAAATTCTCTGCTTTTATGTCTTCCCCAATATTTATTTGCATTATTCCTTCCTTTCCTCTCCTCTCCAATAAACCACTCACCAACACATAACCTATTAATTCGAATGACTAAAGGATGACCAGATTGAGATCACACAAGGTTTTTTGCTATGGGGTAGTTTTGGTGGTTTCAGGCAGATTGGATGATGTGCCTTACAACTAAAATACACTGAGTAAATCAATCAACAATATGTGGAATCCAAGATATAACATATGTATAAATAGAGGCAAGAAGACAAATGTATTCATTATTTCCAGGATTTAACACAAGCAATTACATGGTGATACTACTTGATCTACTTATTTAATGCAACACACGTTCTGCCATCTTTTATGGGTGATATAATGGAGTTGGGTTACACTTTTTGGTGAAGCAAGGGCGTGCTTTAGTGAAAAAAGGATGCTCAACCAAACAATTTTAAGCACTCGATCAAGTAAATTTTAAGTGCTTGATTGAGCTATTTAGGTGCTTAAAAATAACTCAATCGAGTGTTTAAACAAACCCTCAGTCGAGCCCATTTCTAACATGAATTAGATGCTTGATCGAGCTATATGTTTCGATCGAGCCTATGGTTCAATCAAGCGCTTTGGCTCAATCGAGCATTATTTCTTATTAAAAACCCCAGTCACGACCTGCACAAATCATTTTTCTTAGATCGCGAGAGGAAAAGGAGTTCGACAAAAGATTTCTAAGATCGAACAAAATGGAGGAACTCAATCTAGCTACCCATCAACCCCCCCAACGACCTAGAGGCCCAAGCTGAGGTAGGTTTCCTGTCATTTTTGTCTCTTTTTTTTTTTTGCAAAGTAAAATAAATTAATTTGAATAAAAACCTACCATACAAAAACTACAAAAAAAAAAATCATGAAAACCACCAAAAACCACCAAGAAAACCCTTGAAAACCAAAAACAACTTAGAAAATCACTAAGAAAACCCTCAAAAAACACTAAAAAAGCTATAATTTAGGTTTTATTTTTTTATTTTTTCAATTTCATTGTATAAGTTATTTGCAATAGTAGTATGTTTATTATAAATATTTTCTATGGTAATTTTTTTTAATTATTTTACATTTTAAAATTTTTATTAGGAATTTAGTGAAATAAATTTGCAAAAAAAATGATTTTTTGTTATTAAAAATGCATTTTAAATTTCTAAAGAAATATGCCAAAAAAAAATTCAAAATAGAAAACAATAATTCTCTAACCAATAAATAAATAAACTAGAAGCTTTAAATTGATATAATGAATATGGGTTCTCATGGTGAAGCTCTATTAAATCAAACAAGAAATTTTGTTTCATTTTTTATTTTAAATTAAAATAAATTTATATTTTAAATTTTTTTAATAATGAATATAATAATTTGTTTTAAAAAAAAATTGTACTTAAAATAGAATTATTAAACTAATAAAAGTCCAAAACCTTTTTTTTAATTTAATTAAATTTTTATTAACCTATAATATATATATATATATATATATATATATATATATATATATAATAAGATATAGATATAGATATAGAATAATATATATTATATATAATATATAAATATATATAATATATATATATATATATATATATATACAACGCACCATTTGACACGCACAATATATTATAAATATAATATAAATCTAATATAATTTATATATATATGTGTGTGTTAAATGGTTGGTATATATATAAGAGAGAGAGAGAGAGCATAGCATAGCATGTAACATAACTATATATATATATAACACAGTATAGCTATAACATCTCTCCCTCTCTCTCTCTCTCTCTCTCTCTCTCTCACACACACACACACACACACACACATATATAACATTTAACAGTTGCTCTTCATAATAACATATGATGGGTGATGCTCAATTTTTTTTTAAGGCTCGAGTTGATCCATAAACTGTAATTTTCCTCAAAAGTTTCACTACTCATATTTGTAGAATTATTTAATATAATGATATGAAAAGCATATATCTCTTAGTTCTCACCTTTGTTAAATTTATTAATTGAGAAATGATTTTGTAACTTACACTTCCTATATTTTTATTTAACTATATAACACAACATAGCGCGCACACACACACACACACACACACACACACACACACACACACACATATATATATATACGATGCATTATTGATACATACATTAAATCCATGATGACAAGTACATTTAAATTGAATATATAAGTATTTTTGACTCTTTTCTAATTTGTACCATATGGTTTTATTATGTAGTGTGTCATACCATAAACATTGTCTTCATGTGCTTGCACCTAGTACATGTCATGTGTCAAAATCAAACATTATAAGAACTTGTCTTATGGGGTATTTGGTTGGCATAAAGTTTTATTACTTTTGCAAATATGTTTATTTAATTTTATTACATATATTTACATATTTCTTCTCTATGAATAAAATGCATAATTTATAAATGGGAAAAAGTGTAAGTTAGATTTGATCACATTTTTCGATTGTGTTTACATGGAACTAAATACTTTGGTTGATAATTTATAATAAAAAAAAACACTCTATTTAGTTTAGGACTTCAGCTTAGATTATTCTACTTGAGTTTATAAATGGTTTTCTTGCCAACATTATTTCTATGCCAACATTTTTTTCTTAGATTAATTTATATGTTTTATATATAATTTGCAAAGCCATCTTCCATATGCCCCCTAACTACATACCGTCGGAGTGTTGGGGGATCTGCTATACATGGTCGGTCTAGATCACCTAGTCATACTAGAGTGTATGTTCCACTCATAGATCCTCCCTTCAGCACCAATCGGAGTGTCAGAGACAATGTTTTTGTCTCTATTGACGATCTTGCTACATATAGTGGACCTTCTTCACCTGTTGCAGGTATACATCTTGCATTTTAAATCCTCTTTAAACTTTAAGTGTTTATGCCTTGAAATTGTCTTTAATTGTTAAATCATCTTCAATTGATGTGTTTGAATTTAATGTATATCTTATTATGCTTCTAGTTTGTTATATATATTAAATTGTGTTTGTGATTTGCAGACCCTCAGCAAGGTGAAGATGAGGATCAAATTGCGATGTCAATCCATCTGTGGAACGATGTTATAGCCAGTATCACAGTTGAGTATGTTAGAGCCCAATAAACATGGATCACACAAGACCTGGATAAAATCTCTACTAATTCACCTACTAGGCGTAGTTTGTCTCTAATGTTGGATAACATCAATAAGTTGGTCGAGACATATCAGAGGGAGGGCCCACAAAGTCACCTCCTATATTCCATACATGGGATTAGGAGGCTAGAAGTTAGAGGTCCACATACTTGGAAGTCGGTGTAAGACGCTACCAAGAACATTGATGTTCGTGGGGATTTGTTTGACATCCCTCTAGATTGTCGTGTTAGACATGCTAGTCCGATTCTGCTAAAATATTTTAAGAATGTTGATGCGACCCCTTTTATTTATGATTGATCCATTGGAGCTTGGGGGCAGTTCCCCCACCATGACAAGTCCCCATTTACTTTGCAAAGCATATATATGTGGAGTTTGTGCTACATATGAGGAAAAATTACAAAATCACCAGATCTAAGTTTTATGGACCCGACTTGGGAGGTAGTTATGAATGTGTCAGGGCTTGCAGGGACCCTATGCATGTAACACCACCTCTGAGATTATTGCCACGACCATCTCAGAGCGTGGTATTCTTGACGGAGCTAAAGTAGTCGTCACAACATGGTGTTGAGACTAGGCATACCATTGTAAATAACATGTAAATGACATTGGTCATTTCTCATGTTGCATTGCATGGAGAGATGAGCAAATCATCTATGTTGCCTTGTGGCCCAGGTCAATTGCATCACGTGATGATTCATATCTCGAGAGTCTGGGGCATGACCAACTTTTTTCATATGCATGTAGTGTCGTGATACCATCTGTGACACTTGGAGGGTGCACATCCCATGTGACACAGACCAAGTACATATATATAAAAACTTTGACTCTTATCATCAAATTATACATTGTTTATATTAAAAAGTTCGTATCAAATTGCACTTATATTAATAATTCCATGATAACATGCATGCATAACCCAACTATAGAGATGAGATTTTGAGGTCATCTGAGGGGGTAGTTGACCAGCCAGAGAAGCCTTCCCTAGTGCATGTTTCCATGGCTTGGTCTCCTCCACCTCCTCCTCATAACACGCATGGACTAGTAGTTGAGGTAAGATTTTTTATTCCTAAGATTTCAACATTTTATTTTTTTAAGTTACATGTATGCATGCTAATTAATTCATAGACTAATTATAAATTGTCTTTGTCATTGTGTACATAGGCCTAGATGTAGAGGAGTTTCGATGCTGCAATTATGTGGGCACATGAGTGGGATGATGGGTATGGAGGCAATGAGCCATTGAACGGGGAGCACCAAACCCAGATTGATCAGACCCCCATCCCACTTGACTTCCATTTGCACTCGACTGATTCACAGGTAGGGGACTATTTAAATGCATAATTCAAAATCATTTATTTCCATATTGTTTATTTTTTACAAATAATGTTCTAATTAATTTGAATTTGAATGTGTTATATTGCAGTATCAGATTATGGATGCTCACTTTGTGCAGAAGAACACACATAAGAGTTCTAGAAACGATACTTTCTAGAGTGGATCATAGATAATTTGTATATTTTTAGGCCCATTTCATAGGGAACATTCACATGTGATGTACAAACTTTGTACATTTTCATACATGGACAATTTATGGATGCATGAACATTATTTCAATTTATGGATGCTTATTATTTTAGTTTGTGGATGTTCATGTATAATGTAATTTGTATGTATTTTCATATGGATAGTTTATTATCATACACAACTAACAATATAACAATTTTGACTTCTCGGGAAATAAATTAAGAAAATAAGTACAACCTTAGACTATGATGCAACTCACTTTGATACTTAAAATGAACTAAAATATATGTTCATGGTTCAGTTAAAAAACCAAATAGGATTGAAATACATTTTAAATTCAATTTTAAAAGATGTCTTCAACTAGTAATGTTCACCTAATAAGTTTTATTAAATTTTATTTCTTTTGAAGTCATCTACAAGAGCTTAGTCATAACACACGATAGAAGTCATATGTATTGGAATTTAATGTACCAAAAAACACTTAATGATATGTTTCCAGATAATTTATATAATTTCATGAGCTTTCTTAAATGTAGTTGGCTATCAAAATATTTCAATCAATTCCTTAACTTAAGACATTCAATTAAGAACATTCAAGAAGTGAAATTTTACAAAATAACAATTTTGAATTCTAATTTCATACACTAAGGAAATAAGTGCAATCTTACTATGATGCAAGTCATTTTGATACTTAAAATGAACTAAAATACATCATGTACATCAAGTTAATATTGAATTTGTAGAAAGTGTCTTTTAGTTCAGTCAATGTATGCTAATTTAAACAATTAATGATATGTTTATATAATTTTATGGATTTTCCTAAATTTATTTGTTTGTTCAAGTATTTCATCCAATTCCTTATCTTAAGACCTTCAATTAAGAACATTCAAGAAGTTAAATTTTATAAAATAACAATTTTAGTTGTCATATTGGCTTGTAGAAAGTGTTTTTTAGTGCACAATCAATGTATGTTAAATTATAATGATTTTAAAAGATGTCAAGATGTAAACTACAAATAAGTTTTATTCCATTTTATTTCTTTTGAGGTTATCTAAAAGAGCTTAACAGTCATAACATGATATATATATATATATATATATATATATATTTATATATATATATATATATATATATATATATATATATATATATATATATATATATATATTAATATATATAATATATATATATATATATATATATATACCCTATTTGTTGCATTTTTTACAATCCAATATGAAGCATGTGTGTAACTCTTTCCATGTTTTATATCAAATTGACACATGACATATTTATTAATGACATAAAAATATTTCAATGTTGTTCATAACCTAGATAGTTGAATTTCCATTTTAAATAAAATAATATTATATCAACTTGGTTGTTACATACTGAAATGGATTTTCTAGAAACCAAATGCATGACATGTATATAGATCTATAAAATTTCTTGCATGCTCAATATGAATACTATACACAACATTTAAAAAAATTTAGATGATTTTTTTTAATTAAATCTAAATCTAAATCCCTATTGATTCTAAATTTTAACTAAATTTTAGATCTATGGGGTTCACATAAGGATCTTATTCCTAAAAATAAAACCTCCTTGAAATTTGGTGTATTTTAGAAACTTAAGCTCTTCAAGGAAACTAAATCTTATATAACATATATGTACACCATTATGAATCCATCTTAGATAAGAGGGAAACATTTCTCTATTCAAAATTATAAATTACAAGAGTATTCAATTGTCACATTTATAAATTACAAAAACCATGCATTTGAGATCTCTTATACTAGATTAGATTACAGTTGACTAGTATAGACTCGGCTTCAGGGCTTGCCATTTGCATCATCTACTCATCTAGCCAATGGCTCACAAGAATGCAAATCACCATAATACATTCATGGTCTAATTTTGTCATCTTCCATCTCCTTGGTTCACCTTTCTTTGTTTTGATTTCTATGAGATTGATCCAAGCTGCTAGGAGTATATGATTGTATTGACAAGATATATATTCGGGCATAAAATCTCTATAAATGATGTGATCAATCATTTTTTTAACCTTTTCAAAAAATGGTCCATCACAACCATGTCACCAATTTGGTATGTGAATTGTGCATCTTAATATGGTCTCATCAACCTACTTTTCATCCATGTGCATCGCATCAAATAATAGGCCATGCTCTCTTCCTTTCCTATGGGGGAAATGACAACAAAAACACCACCTACAACCAAAATACAAAATATGTATTAGTTAAATATGTTCAAGATTTCAATTTATAGATGAAATTGTTAACAATAGATTGGCCACATACCTTCCCTTACAAGATCAAAGACTTGATCGTGATCAAGTGAAATTATGGCCTCTTCATCGTGCATCTCTTGACACATCAGAATTGGATGAGGTCCCTTTTGATTGAGGGACATATTTCCATCCTTTCACATACCCGTCTTTTTCATAGTGATCAAGTATACATCCATAAACACCAATGTAAAACTCACAAAAACATGTGAGTTTTCTTATCTCGATGGAAACGATTTCCCCCATGTCTTTGCTTCGAACTGAATGTAATTTCCTTATTCCTTCTACAATATTACAATGCCAAGGAATGGATCTATTGACATCGCCAAGTTCAACATTCTAGAAGAACCTATGCACAAGCCTAATAGATTCATGACCTTCATTTCCTAAATGGGATCTGCACTAGTTGACCACCTTTAGTGATTATTTGAGTTGATTTGCATCAAGACTCATTTGGTACCTCCTAAGTGCTTGCTTCACATAAGAATTTGCACCATCATTCTCACCCTTTCCATGTCCTCTTTCAAAGTATTTGCAAGTATATTGAATTTTTGTCTTCTTATGTAGTCGACTCAACCAATAAAAAGTGTGTGCTAACTTCAACTTCCCTGCACAACCATCTAACCATATCCAATGCTTCCTGAATGATATGTTGTTTTTTTTTAATGATTCATAAATAAGATTGAAGAAATTTTGCACGAACAATGTGTCGTGCTCATAATCATTACTAGTGTGAAAATGATACTCCTTAATCACAATACACAACTTGTTAGTGTTATCCCTTCCATCAAGATTCAATTGTACATGTCTGTACACAACCTGCACGAATATGGGCACTTGATCTGAATGATAATACTCACTATGTATCTATATATGAGGAGGAAATATGTAATTCTAAGCAAATTACACCACTAATAATATTTTTTATGGCTGAAATACTTCATGATCATGCTTAATTCAGATGTTTTCCACCTAGACCTGTGCGAGTGTTTGATATATTTATAAATTTGGTTTCGAAGCACCCCCATGAATTGTGAAATAGGAATCTCATCCTCAACATAGTTGATCCTCTTAGGTTCCATAGTTAAAGAAGATGGTTGATTTCGCACGACATAGTCATAATGCTTCCATGTGACATCTGACATCCCAGACTAGTTGGGATCAATAAGAAAGTTCTTATGGAACAATGCCAAATCATCACATTCAATTCATCTTCTACCACTTATACATATTTTCTTGTAAAACAACTCTTCTACCTTCGTTCTGCACAATATTGATGAAACAAAATCATGCATTGTACGAGGAGGAGGGCCACAATGGCAGTTCTTCTCGTAAAATTCTCAGAAAGTTTCATATTGAAGCTGAAATTCAACATGATATCAACAACAACACGTGCCACGGATTGTATTAGGCCTAATAAACGATGGCTTCAATTTCTGAAACATCCTTATGGGTATCTTCACATGGCGATTGCTTTCCTAAAGTTTCTCGAATAGTGCAACTTTTTTCATTTCTACAATGTGCTTAGTGTGTTCCACATACTCACATTTAGCTATGTGAGGTCATATGACATGCTTTCTATTTCGAATAGCACGGGAATGACTCTATCAAAACTCTACCACAAATTCTTTGATTCTTGTTGTAAGCCTGTCTTGGTAGGGTTTCCTGGTGATAAGAACCCAACAAGCAGATTCATCATTTTCATTCACTCGAACCCTGAATTTGGTATGCTTGTGAAATGTTTTTCTCAAGTCATGGAGAAATTTTGACATTATTGCCAAATTTTGTTGTCTTGATGTATTTGGTGCAACAATAGTAGTTGTAATTTCCCTACCTGCAACTCGAACATCGAGTTTTCTTGATTTTCCAGACATAGTGAATTCCTTTGATATATTTTCAGTGACATTCATATGTGTCTTCTTGCTTTTAGCATTTTGGACACCCAAAAGCTTTGTGGCATGTTTTAGTTTCTTATGTTTGATCAACCCATGTAGTGTTTGAGCTTGTGCAATAATTGAATGATTCTCGAAATATTGTTGAATGGTGTTATTGACATGGTCTCTAATAGTGTGAGTAGGGATAGGCTCCCCAAGGTCCTTTGTTGTGCTTGCATCCAACGTTTTTGCAAATGGTCCACTCCTTTGCAAACCCTTACAACTCCTTTTTTATCATGTCAACTTGAGAGGAAACAATTCATTCTTCTGGTGGTTGATCAACTTGACAGGGAAAATATCCTTCCTCTAGTGATTGATTAGCTTGACGTGGCACATATTGTTCCCCTAGTGATGGTTGATCAACTTGATAGGGCACATGCTCCTTTGGTGGTTGATCAGGTCCATAAGGCACATATTTATTATCATCTCGTTGATCAGCTTGATGGGACACATCTTCTCCCTCATGTGGATCCCTGCATAGTGGAATACAAAATATACTTGTAAGTCAAGTAAATCATCATCATAAGACAAGTGAATGGTAGATCTAGATACACATGTTTATTGAAGAAATCACCATAGGTGGAAGGTCTTGATATGATTTCATAGTAGGTAGAAAAAGTTGACATGGATCAAGGTTATAAGTTGAAACATGAAAAGAAAAGTGTTTCAAGCTTAGGGAAATATGGGTCGAAGAAGAGTGCACCAGTAAAGGTATCGATCAGTGTGTCAACAAAAAGGGTGATTCAGAATATGATGAAAGGTAAAAGTATTCATCCTCATTCAATAAAAATCAATTTGGAAACCCTAGCGTTCTAGTCACAAACCCTAGGGAAAAGTTAAATGAAAAACAATTTGAGACTTGGAAGCTAGGTAGTATAAGTTGACATGGACCAAGGGTTATAAGTTGAAACATGAAAATAAAAGGGTATTGAGCTCAGGGAAATATGGGTCAAAGAAAAGTGCACAAGTAAAGGTATCATTTCCTGTGTCAAAAAAAAGGGTTATTCATAATATGATGAAAGATAAAATAAATCATCCTCAATCAATAAAAATCATTTTAGAAACCCTAGGGTTCTAGTCACAAACCCTAGGGAAAAGTTAAATGAAAAATAAGTTGGCCTTTGGCAACTAGGTAGCAGAAGTTGACGTAGACCAAGGGCTATAAGCTGAAACATGAAAAGAAAAGGGTTTCGAGCTCAGGGAAAGATGGGTTGAAGAAGAGTGCACCGGTAAAGGTATCAACCCCTATGTAAACAAAAAGGGTGATTTGGAATATGATGAAAGGTGAAATCATTCATCCTTAATCAATACAAATCAATTTGGAAACCCTAGGGTTCTAGTCACAAAACCTAGGGAAAATTTAAATGAAAAATAAGTTGACATTTGGCAACTAGGTAGCAAAATTTGACATGGACCAAGGGTTCTAAGTTGAAACATGAAAAGAAAAGGGTTTCAAGCTCAGGGAAAGATGGGTTGAAGCAGAGACAAAGTCAGTAAAAGTATCGGTCCTCATGTCAACAAAAAGGGTGATTCAAAATATGATGAAAGGTAAAAGAGCTCAGGGAAAGATGGGTGGAAGAAGAGAGAAGGTCAGTAAAAGTATCGGCCATCATGTCAATAAAAAAGGGTAATTCAGAATATGATGAAAGGTAGAAGCATTCATCATGCATGAAAGGTAAAAGAATTTCCATGATGATGTGAATGGTATATAGGAGGCACCTTAAGATGATATAATCCCTATGAAATATGTAACTAATGACAAAAATTCTATTATGAGAAAAAAAATCAGTTGGTAAGAAAGGAAACAAATCAACAACACCTGAGACTGTTGCATTTGCAAGCACACCTAAACACATACATTTTCTTTACGAAAGCCAAATGAATCACATACATAAGACAAAACGAAAAATAAATGGTTAATTTTCCCTTTAATTCTAATGTGTGAAAAAATCAACAAAAAAGGTTTATTTGGGGTTTTGCGTATGAGGAAAATTCCTAAAAAGGGCCTAACGTCCTTCCGCTCAAGTAGTAACTGGGCCTTGTGAAAATTTTAGAATAGGGTACTAGGGCCATGCCATAAATGTCATTGGCGACGCTTCCAGTAGCCAAAAAACTAACCAAGGTATGGAGAGTGTTATAGTGTTCAAACGTACTATGGTTATGTCCCAAAAGAGCTGGAAATGATTCTAGTAGCCTAACCAATATCAACTCAAGTCTAAGTGCTCCTGCACCTCAAGCTAAGTTACCTGTGTCTAATGGGAATGGATGAATGTTACCTTCTAGTTGTCATTTTTGGACCCAGAACCCCTACCACATGTCAAGAGACAACATGAAGTTCCGTGATAATCCACTACCTAGGCCTTAGCCACTTCATGAGTTTCTTTCCATGTATCGAATCTGTCATTGGATGATGCGGGATTTTAAACTCCCTAAAAGATTACTATCTATGTTTCAACAACCATGACGACTTATGTGCTTCCTATCACCACGGTTCTAGTCTAAACTATAAATTATCTTATAGCCCTTGTGGGAAATTTAGTGTGTTTAGGATAAGATCGTTTTTAGAAAGGATTCTTTTCACTTAGGGTGTGCAACAAAATATAAGCTCAAATAAATTAGATACAAATATTCCGGAAAGAGGATACCCTTTATGCAGAGTTTAAGGGAGCACAATTTGTGGGGTGGATGTGTGTGCAAGTGAAATTGTGAGCGTACAAAGTGTGAATTGATGTGGATATGCAGTGATTCTTTACAATTACCTTAATTAAACTATGTGATGTTTGTTCCTTGCAAGAAAAGAAATGATGTGTGGAAATGGGCCACTTACTTCTTTCCTAATTATACTATGTGAGAATATGTTTGCATGCAAAATTTCAAAGTAAAATATAAACAATTACTCTACTTGTAATGGTTAGTAAAGCAAATTGGTTAGTAGTGATGGTGTGTGCAAGGTGAATCTAGTGCACATACAAAGTGTTTGAATTACAAGTATGTGGATATGCAGTTCATGATCTTTTAATACAATTTCCCTAATTACACAATGTGATGTTTCTTCCTTGCAACTTGCAAGAAATAAATGTTGTGTGGATGATGGACCACTTACTTCTTTCTAAATTAATACTATGTGAGCATATGTTTGTGGCAAAAAAATTCAAAGTAAAATATAAGCCTCAATTACTCTACCTGTAATGAATCTAGTGCACATACAAAGTGTTTGAATTGCAAGTATATGTGAAATATGTATTACATAGCTATAACGTTTGGTTAAATGTATTTTTATAAACGGTTAATAAAATATAATATTGTCAATTTTTTTTAAATAATTTGATAGATCATAGGAATATTGTCTCCATTTACTAAGTGAAGCATTTGACCTTTTTCAAAATTAGTTCTTCTTAGCAACAATTTTTCGTTTCTTCAAGAGGCTATATAAATCCTAAACTAAAAGCGATTTCTACAACAAAGATCAAGTTATATTTTTGTTCATACATCTCATTCACAAAAAAATTGAATTAAAATCCAATGCCAACTAAAAGAGATTGTGAGAACAGAAGGAAATAAAAAAAAAAATGCTTTAAAAAGAATAGTTGTTAAGAATAAAATTAGAGGAATTGGAGAGTAAATTGTCAATATATACCTATTTCCAAAGTAATCTAGTCCCATAAGCAATAATCTCTCTTCACTCTCCCCCCAACACATGTTTAAGAAATGAAAAAACTTACCATTTGGGCATAAGATTGAAGGGCGTGTGATAAAGGTGAACTATTGTTAGATATAACCCCGAAAGTTTACGAGTGAATCTAGGTTTGGAACTTTGTTTGGTTTCACGACAAGTCACATTTACCAAATGAAGCATTTCAATACCTTTTTCAAATTTACTTCTTCTTAGCAACAATTTTTTTATTTCTTCAAAAGATTATATAAATCCCAAAATAAAAGTGATCCCTACAGTAACAAGGATGGTATTATATTTCTGTTCATATATTTCATTTACCAAACATTTCAATTATTTAAATACAATGTCAATTATTTAAATTTGCTCATTTGTATAATAATTTGCAAGGTTATTGAATTAAAGACTAATATAAATTAAGTTTAAATTTGTATATAGTAAACTTCTAAATACATATTTCAGAGGGGATTATTACTTAAAGAACTTAATGATGTGGAGAATCTTTTGAATTTGAGAGAATGGGAGATTCTTGAAAAATCAAGATAGTGATTACCAAATTGGAGGGCCAAATTTATTTCATAAGAGAAAATAAAATCTATATCTATAAATTTATACAAAATTAATCAACTATAAGATAAATTGTGACTAAAAAACCATACAATACATAAATACATTCTCCATGACACAATAAAGAACCTATTCAACTAGTTTTAAGTATGTTAATATTTGAAAGCCTACTATACTAAATCAAATTAGTTGGAAATTTTTTTCTTCATTAGAAGCACCATATCATTTAGCGTTTTAAACCGTGTAACTAAAATAACCATAAAACAATAGTAAGAAGAACTTTCTTAAAGGAATAACATATCATAACTACAAATAATTTCACAATTTGAAATAAAGAGTGAAAACAAATGTGGGATGAGAAGTATGAGAAGGACAGTGAAAGTTTTGATAAGGAAACAAAAAGAAATTAAGAGATAGAGGTTTTAGTGGATTTAGAGAACAAGAAAGACGCTTCAAGGTTTTATCAACAATGAATGTACATTGTTAACATTTGTGGTGAAGAGGGGGGCACAGATGATTTGAGTGTTTTTTCGGGAGAATGTACATGGAATTTTAACACAATGATCAAGTAGGGAACACGGAGGGGTAAGAGGGTTTAAAAACTATATGTGTCTACAAGGAATCATTTTTATGCACGTGCAAAGATAGATATCCAATGTCTTTTATCTTTTCAATTATTTTCATTTCAAATCTTGACAAAGCTTAAAATAAGGAACTCCTCTTTTTTAATTTTGAGTCATATTTTGTAATATATTTAATGATTGAGCGTTGAGAAACAACTAGATGAATTTAATCACCATTAGATTGCCACAATCTAAGAAGATTATAATTATAAACATTTCTAGCATATCATCAATACATGCATACTAATTTATTTCTTTTGCATTTATTATTTATGAATTTAATATTGATTAATCACATGAGCCTTCCATGGAGAATTATAGTTATATGCAATAATACATTCATTTTTGTGCAAGCATGAATTTAGACTACACTTTGTATGCCTTTAAAAAACTTGTTCTCTTTAAAAATTCTCATAAGCTTCATGTGATAATTGAAAGAAGAAACTTGTGAGGTTTTCAAAGGTAGGGATCATCATTTAGGATTCAAGGAACCACTAAATGTTATATATGATGATGAATATTACACAAATTTATTGTTGTTACATATGTTTAACAAATAATGTCTTCTTAGTTCATGCACATTGGAAGTAGGGATATTATTGCTCCTTCTAGATCTTTATACATTTTCTCTCTTTTAACTCCTAAAAGGATATCAAACATTAATAACACTAAAGTTTATAGGTTTTGGAGCACCAATGTGACAACCATTTTTGCTAATCCCTCTTGTAAATAAATTTTCATGAATTGTAATCCATGTAAATAACATATGGAAATTATGTTCCAATGGTTTTCTTTGGTTAAATCGCATACTTAGTTTTTGTGGGTTATCCTAAACCATTACAATTCAAAGGTGGTTCATAATTTTCATGAATTCAGGTGGTTTCAGAAAATTCCAATAAACCATGGTTTCAAGTAATTTCTATAATTTGCATGGTTTCAAGTAGTTTTCAATAATTTGCATGGTTTCAAGTGGTTTTTGGTAGTTGTTATTACATATCATTTTTTAACTACATGGTATTACTTTTGATGCTTATTTTATCTTAGTTTTATTGTTTCATTCTCCATTTCTTTCTACTTTTCTATCATATTTCCTAATGCATATAATATGAAGCAAGTAACATGAGAAGTGAGACAATTTGAATTACCTGTATTTGCATGAATTTATTGTTCTCTCAATGTTTGACGTCTTTTTCTCATCCTTTCTCAAGATTTTCTCATATTTCCTCTATGGATGGCAATTTCTTTCCTTTTCTAGATCCAAATCTCCAATTTCCCATGTTTGTTGTGAATCCTTGTGTAATTTTCACACTATGATATTTATCTATGAATGAACGTTTGTTGTTTTTTTTCTACATTCAAATTTAGAGATTAATTTATTTGTTGCCAGTAGAGGCTCGATCGAGCCTTTGAGCCATATCATTTTACATTAATAGCGTTAATAAAATTTGGTAGGCGATTGGCAGTGCTTAGCCTTTTAAAGGCTCAATCGAGCCCATGGCTTGATCAAGCCACTGGTTAACCACGTATACGGCTCAATCAAACAATTTGAATTTTGAATTTAAGTGTTCGATTGAGTGTTTGAAGTGCTCGATCGAGATCCTGAGGTCCTAAAAAGTCATAGTTTCAGCACCCCTTTTGCAAATTTCTCTAATACCCCATTTTGTACTATAGTGGATTTAGGGCAGAATTTGTCCTTAAGTGGTGGAGTTGATCATGTTGGATTTGTGAAAGAATCCTGTATTCAGTGGCATACGAATTGACATTTTCGAATTCATATGATAATTTTCATCTAATTTCTTTTAAACATAACAGTTGAATATTTTTTGGACAATTGCAAAGGTGTTGAATAAAAAACCAATAACATAAAATATACACAATGAAAGTTTTTCAAAAAATACCACAATCTTCGCTTATGAGTACTCTTAAAAATTGTACTTTTGGTTTTCAATTTATTTAAAGAGTTGAAAACAATATTACGTGAACATTTGTGTCTCGAAAATGCAATTGAAATATTACTTCATCAACTTCGAAAAAAAAATTGCATAAAAATTTAATTTTTTTAATTTGAAAAACCTAGTTCTCTCTATTTAGATCATGCTCACACACACACACACACACACACACATTTTAGACTAAGTTATGCTACATGAATACACACATACCTCTTAAGTTTTGCAAAAAATTGTGAGGACAAGTATCGCATTTAATGGAAAATTGAGAGATTATACGACACTAAATTTTTTTGCAAAAATATCATTAGTACAACAACATAATTCTCCACATATTATGTTTTTACTCCGAATCAAAATTCACAATGCTTATATGAATTTTGAGCGTTGCAATTCAATAAAAGAGGAAAAACTTAAAATTTCATTGCCACATTTGGCCCAAAAGTGTAACCCATCTTCGTGCATTCACCCTTTTGTAAGGAGGAGGAAGCGCCAAACAAAGTTGCCTAGTGAATTGAAGTAATTGTTGTTAAATGCATACATGGCATGGAGGAATGCTATCGTTTGGTGCCTTGGCATTAAATGTGTAAAATCATCTTCCCGATACAAAAAAGAACAAGAATTTTGCTTTAGTAAATATGCATGTTGTGGACAAAATACAAAATTAATTAAATTTGGAGAGAATACAAAAATGTAAAACCATTCCAAAGTAAATAAATGAAAAAGTAGCAAAGAAGACCGTGTGTGTGTGTATATATATATATATATCACTCTTTGCATTAAGCGATTAAAAATGCATATATTTAACAAATCTTGATCATTCAAAAATAAATTGTTAATATCACTGTTTCATCTCTACTTTTGATGCTTCGAATTATTTGTTTATATAGCATTTTTATGGTACACTACATTAACTAAACCAAATCATTACATAATAAAACTACACCCAATTGAATGCATGAAACATAAAACTAAATTATTTTTAAAAATAAATTAATTTATTCTCTAATATTAACTTTACGGAATGCAATATAATTTCTAGCCAAATAAAAAAATAATTGATAGTCAAAATCAATTTTAATTATATTATTTCTACTTGCGATAAAGTTGATAATAAATCTTATACCTAAGCCATTCATTTAACTCAAAAAAACTTGCTAAATTTATTTAGAAAAATGATAAAGAACTTAATGTTTTAAGTCCTCAAAATTGTATTTTAAAAGCCGAAAACAAACCTGTGGATCAACTAAGAAGTACCCACACCTGGTTAAAAAAATTAAAAAAACAAAAAAATTTAATATTGAATCAATTTCAAAAGTTTATAATTTAATTTTTGATACATATTTTATGTATCAAATAATGAAATATAAATGAGTTAATCCAAATAGACTAACATTAATTGATTGCTTAAACAAGTTACTGCTTACTGCTTTGAGTAAGTCTTTTGAAGTACAAAAGATCTTAAAATGTGGGCAATTAAGATAAACGCTATTTTGGTTGAGATTGGAAGTATGGACTTGAGGAATGTCGGTCAAATTTATGGATATGCATTTTTTATTAGTTTTTTATATTAATTTTTTTTTGGTATTTTAGTAAGTTGTTTATGAGTTTTATTTTAAATTGTTTTTAGTATTTATTTATTGGATTTGAATTTTATTTGGAAAAGGAGTTAAATTAAATATAAATAAGTTTTTTTCTAGTTAGTCTAGCCAGTTGGACCTGTTTTTGGCGTTAGTTTGGATGTCTATTGATGTGTTTTTTTTATATGATTATGGTAATTTCAACTTTATTTGGGCTTCTTCTTTTTGAGTAAATTATCACCTATATGAAAGTATTATTGAGTTTTTAATGATTTTTTTTTGTTTGCATTGAAATTTAGGTAAGAGTATTTAGTGTTTAGGATCAATGGATAGCTTTCCTAATTTTCTTTTCTTTATCGAGGGAGAACTATATTCCATGATAGATTTGAAATCCAAAGACTTTAAAAAAGAATTGAGAATCTTATTTCTAACAAGAGGTCTTATCTAAATTGCATAGTCATGAGAAAATTCATCATAAAGAATGTGCTCTATTAATAGAGATGGTTTTGTAATAATGCAATTAAATTTCACTTGAAGCTGAGTGTCTGTTACTCACATAATTCGCGTTCTCACTACAAATAGCTTTCCTCTGATCAATCATAGAAAGTTTAGAAGAGGAACAATATACAAATTATGTGAAAATGTTAGATATAAAAGTAATTGTTATCATAACATTTTTATGATAAGCGTTGGAATGGTCATAATATCCAAAAAAAGTTTTATTAGTTTTTTTAATATTTAAATATAATAAGATTAATAAGACTACACCCAATAAATAACATACATGAAAAAATAAAACTAAACTATTTTAAAAATAAATTAATTTTCTTTTTTTTATAGTTTATGGAAAACAACATAATAAATATATGTTTTGTATGTTATTTGTATTTTCACATAAAAATAAATAAAATATATAATTTGTGTTTTAAAATCCACCCATCATTCCGTACAATTCAATAGATTTTATATGTGCACATCAATGACTGACATTTCCAATCATTCACGTTTAGATTTTATATATAAGTTTTTGGTGGTAAGTGTTGGTACTTGCGTTATTGAAACTGATGTTATTGTTTTACTCTATTAATGTTATTTAATAGATTTATTAGCTTTGGTATTGCCAGAGATTATAGTATTTGTTTTGCGATCAATTTTGTATTATTTTGCTTAGTTTTTTTTTTTAATTTTAATTAAATTTTTTGGAAATATTTAAATATTTTTATTTTCTTTGTAATTATTAAAAATAATTTTTTAATTTTTGGAAATCTTATTTTTTCTAATTTTTTATTTGTTAAGTGAGTTAATTTTGTAATTAACCAATTCCATCCATGAGTGTTTTGACATTAACATTTGACAAATCTGACATTAACATTGACAAAATGTTCTTAGGAGGTCCTTTACGAGTAGGGGTGTTTCTTTGGTTAGTGCTCTAACACTAACAACAAGACAAATATTGTTAGTGTGTTTATCTTTTATTATTTCATTTTAAACTTTTCTCCATTTAAAACTTTTACAGATTTAGTTATGTGGGAGAATAGTTGCATAGAGTTGTGAATTTGTGTGGAATGAAGGATGTGTGGAAGACAAAGTATGCGCGAGAGAACGATGGTGTAGAGGGAACTTTATTTCGTAGACACAAAATTAATTTATCTAGGAACATAAATTTTAATTTGTAACTATAACATGCACAACTAGAAAGAATGATTTGTAAAATAGAAATAACAAATCTTTGGTATTTCAAGGTTTCTGAATACTATGTGTATTTGTGATTTCACATTTGTAGATTAAATACTTATTATTATTATTATGCAATTAAATTAATTTTTTTTTTTTTTTTATTATTAACCATTTCCTCGCCAGCAACTATAGCATTCACCTCGCGGTCAAAGTGCATTGACTCTATATTATTTTGCTGAGTTTTTGCAATTTTAACCAAAGTTTTTAGAAAATGCCGAGTATTTCTATTTTTAGTGTGTGCGAAAAAATAATGTTGTATGGGAGAACAAATGCACAGAGCAAGGAACATAAACTTTAATTCGTAGTGTAAAAAAAACTTTCTTCCACAATGTTGTGGTCTTCTTTATAAATTTCTTATTGGCAAATTTCTTCTATACACCAGTTCTGATTTCTTATATTTGTGAACTAAATACTAATTATCAAATATTCAATTGAGTGTCTTTTTAATGCATGTGAAGAAGAGGTGTTGCGTGGGAGAACGAGTGTGCAAAGCAATGACATGATACGTTGATACATTGTGCGACCCCTTACTTCCTTTGCATCTCAAAACATTACTATTATTGCGTAAATTCTGACATCATCAGGAGAGTGGAGTGAAATCATATATTATCAGTAATATATCTGAAAGATTGTGATTCATTGAATACACATGGAAAGCAGATTTCGATTGATGCAGATAATTAAGTCATCTATCGAGTAGATCAAAAGTGAGCTAAACAGAGACAGGGAATTCGTAAGCAATGACTTATTAACTTTTATTCACAAGCTTGATTTATTGTTTAATGTAGAGAAAGAGAAACAAAGACTCTCAAATGTTGATCGAATGAAGCAGATCAAAGATGCATGGTATGAGAGAATCAGAATATTGGAGGATATTATTTCGGAATGTGGAAGCATAAAAAGTATAAGAGCTGATGCATGTTTCAAGGCAATAACAATTGTTATAGATTTAAATGGTCCACACATTACATATGGGTCTGGATTAATTTCAAATGACAAATTAATGGATGAATTGGAGATGCTAAAAAAATCAAAGAAAATATAGTTCAATAATATAATTGATTTTATTATAGAGGAAATTAACAAATGGCTAATTACTTTTGTTAAACAAAGTAACCTATCAAATGGATATTAAACCAAGTTCTCACTTTTTAGAGGTAGCAAAAAATCATCTGATTTTGAAAAATGTTGATTTAGAATGCATCTTTTTGTTTAGACCATATTTTTGAGACTTTAAAGTTTCTTATGTATTAAGTATGCACATTTTTTTTTAAATGTTAGTGATTTTTATGCCATTTTGAAAAAAAATGCTGATCCAAAATACACATTTTTTCTGGAGCATATTTTTGAGACTTTAAATTTTTTTATGTATTAAATATGCACATTTTTATTTTATTTTTAATTTTAGTGATTTTCATGCCAATTTGAAAAGTGTTGATGTAACACCAACCACAATTTTTTGGCTGATTTTTGACATTTTAAATTTTTGGTATCTTAAGTATAGATAATTGTTTTTAAATGTTGGTGATTTTCATGTAGACTTTGAAAAGTATTAACTTTTTTTTAGGCATATTTTAGACATTTTAAATTTTCTTATGTGCTAAGTATGCACATTGTTTTTTAAAATATTGATTATTTAACCATTTTTCAAGTTATCTTATTTCTCTTCTTGTTTTTCATCCTACGATGTTTGTTTCATAAGGATTTTCCAAACTTGTGTTTTTTGTTTTTCTTTACAATGTCAAAGTTTAAAAAAATAATATTTGAGTTGTTTTTTATATATCTATATATCATAATTAATACTTCAATACAATAAAATAATTGCCGCTAAAAAAAAAAATACTTCTAAATATTTGATAAAAAATACACATTTTGCATATAGATATAATTAAAAAAATACGTATTTCGAGACCTTTTCACTAAAACTGACATGCTAAATAAAATATTTTTATGAACAGATTGAATAAAACAAGTTGGAAAACAACAATTTTTATGAAAATTTTGTGAATTTTATATCTTGTACCCACCACTTATGCAAAAAGTAATCGATAACAATTATTGAATGCTTCAACAAATTCATAAATCTAATAATAAAACACATTTGAACGACAAAGGGAAGTAATGAAAGTAATCAATGGACTAGATAACCTTGGAACAAAATAGAGATAGGTGCACACATAATTTTTTATGAAACATTAGCCTCAACATCATTGTTCATTACGAAACTTAAGAGTTTATTGAAATGTGTTTGTGCACATTTTATTCCATCTTTAACTTATGAGACCAAATAAGGAGGAGAAATTATAATGTCTAGTATCTTTATATTAAATAATGTATATATACAATATAAATGAAATAAATAATATTTTTTAAATAATTATTCTCACAAACCATTTATTTAACTTTAATTTTACACTCATCCTAATTCAACAGTAAATAAATAATCTACGATAGAATTTTTATGTTGAAAAAATCAAATAAATATGAAGTATCCATTGTCGTCTTAATTGCGTGTCAAATAATTCATACTTAATAAAATATCTAATATAAAAATTTATGATGTTTAATATGTTAAAATACAAAATTTAATTACACAAATTCTTAAGCGTGAGTACAAAAAATTCCTAAATTTTTTTTTTATTTTTAAGTTATGATTAAAATTGTAAAGACAAACGAGAAAGATTTATTTATTGTAGTGTTGACTTAAATTTTATTTTTTATATTGCATCATGATTTAAAATTGAATTGTGAAAATATATAATATAGGTAAAGCTTACTGAGGAAAATGATTGAACAAGTCTATTCAATAATAAAAATCAGTGAAGAAAATAAGCAAGTGAAAAATCAATGTAATATGTTGGTTTTTTAAATTGACCAATTTCCATAGTTAGTAAAAGCTTGAAACATAATGACAATAGTTTTTTTTTTGGAAAATAAAATATTAATTATGGAAAATTTCAGGGAAAAAAAAATTTGATAATTAATTTAAAAGAACACTTGAAGATTAGAGGTTTTTTTAACAATTTTTAATTCTAAATTTTTTATTTTAAACCACATAAAATTAGTCATCCAAATTTTAAAATTCAAAAAATAATTTTCAATTTCTAAAATATAAGTTTAATATTTAGTTTTACCAACAACTTTTAATTCCTTTAGAATAACTTCTAAAAATTTACAACTTATTTAAAGTCAATGCATTTTGACTCAAACCCATTACATATATTCTAGGAAGGTATAAACACTAATGACATTTGATTTTTTTTTCCAAACAGAATATTCAAATAAATTATAACTAAAGATACTTTAAAAAAACAATAAAGATATGATTTAAAACATTACATCTTTAAAAATTAAAATTACAAATTATAATTAAATCAAAAAATAAAATAAAAGCATTAAAAACCAATTTTATTTATATATAATAAATAATTATAAAATGATATGAAAACTAAAAAAAAATTATACAAAAAAAACTAAATAAATTATTAAAAAAAATTCTATAAGGAAAAATTTAGAAAAAATAAAAAAAGCTATCGCTAGCCCTTGGGGAGCGGGGCTAGCCGATTCTGAGAATCAGTGAGCCCTCAGGGGCGGGGGCTGGCTTATTCTGGGAATCGGCCAACTCTAGAGGGGGTGGGGGTTGGCTGGTTCCAGGAATCATCCGACCCTCGCCGAGTTGCCTGTGGTCCGTAGCTCCCACGCCCTCACTTGTGGCCCATCGGGTAGTTGGGCAAGGGTCGCAAGTGAGAGCAGGGAGTTTCGTGCAACTCTCCCTGCCCTCACTTGCGGCGATAGGTTGCTTTTTAAGACCGGTTTTTTAAATATTTATTTTAAATTCTTATTTATATTTAATTTTTTTTTTTAATTATTTTTTTTTTTTTAATTTTTTTTGCATTAATTTTTTTTTTTTTTATATTATCGTGAAGATAACACATTTGGTATTGAGTTGATTTTAAATTAGATTTTTACATTTGACAAAAAAAAATTATATTAGTATCCCTAAATTGACATTAGCAATTCAAATTATTTTTAAAATATTTTATTTTTATTTATCATAAATTTGATTGGCTCAAACCTTATTTCTCTATTTGCGTATAATTTGTACTCTCCTCCATCCGTGCAATGGACTCCTCCTCGGGTGATAACATGATAGATGTTATGTGAGAGATGTTGATTGGAATAGAGCATGTAAGATGGAGAGTACATTGTGTAATCGTATATTTTATGCATGCACAACATACCCAAAAGGTAATCTATAACCATCATGTGATAGACACATCATTAAATTTTTTTTTTTGGCATATACATGATCTGTGAAGCATTTAATGTTTCAGTGCATGATATTTCAGGCAAGATACATGGAATTTTTAAATTCCACACTAAATTCACACTCTATCCTCCTCTAAGAGCGTGTAGCGGAATTTTGAATACTCTGGATAAGTTGGTCATAGCAAGGTAAGTTAGCAATTTTCTTTTTAAATATATAATAAAAAAAAAATATTTATAATTTTAATTATTGAAACTTATAATAATTATGGTTACATATTAATTAATAATTTAAATATTTGACAATTTAAATTTAAATACTATTTAATTTTTGAAAAAAATAATAAATTTAATTTATAATGATGTATTGAGTTAATTTGACCATTTAAATATAATTATGAATATTTTATTATATCACGAATCACTTCAATGATTTTGAGAAATTAAAGGAATATTATCTTTTGTAAGTTCTGAGGAGAAGCACTCAATTGACAATGTTATTGGTAAGTATGGTCAAATGAATGACAACACCTTAAAACCTCCAATATGATTGATTAAAACACTACTATTTATGCCAAAGTCATAAAGCATACACATACCTTAATAATACCCTTGCACATACCAATTTTGCACACTTTGTATGTGCCACAACATATGTGGTAGCTAGGCTTTAAAATTGACGCTCGTATACACGTTTTCACTGTTTTTAGCCGTAAAATACGATTTATTTCAAAATAAACACGTCAATGGCAACTTGCAAATAATTTTAGAAAGTGTCAACTTGCAAATCAACAATCTAGACATCGGCATGAAAGGCTTGGCGAAGATAAAAGCAGAGGAAGTCTATCCAGAGGATTCACATCTCGAACCATACCCACATGAAGGTACGATTTTACATTGACTACATTGACTGTTTTTATTTATTATATATACGTAGAAACATCTCCTCTTCAAGGAGGGGTTTCAATGTAAGGTGTGCCACAACTATTAATCTGCTATTTATGTTATTTTATGATACATGAGCATGTGTTGGAGGCAGAAAATGAGCAGCGGAGTGCACCATGGAGAATTTATTATGTTATCAAATCAAAAATTATTTTGATAATCTCCATCGTTTCACAGACTTCTATTTGCTTCAAAACACCGAGCCACTCTCAACATTGTTTGTGTGAAAGGCTTGTTAAAATGTGTGGGAGTTTGAGAATCTGACTAGGAATCTTGAATGTAAGGTACTGTGAATCTCGATCAAAAGCTATTGTGTTCGTAAAATAGAATATGATATTTTAGTGTGTATGGCAGGGCCATGTGTAAAAGGTGACAACAAAATTTGTGAAAAAAAATCTGTAAATGCTGTGAAAAAATTCTATAACATGTACAAATCTTCACGGTTTATTGAGTGCTTCTTCCATAGATCATATATATCTCATTACCAAGAAAAAACCATTTTGATTTATATTTTCAATCGTCAAGAATCTCAATTTACAAAATTTATATTCTTCTATCATTAGGGTTGTGGACGCACTTTTAGGGCTTCACAAGGGAAATGTCAATATATCTAACTTCGGCTTCAGTGCTTAGCCTCAACTGGAAATAATTCTGATGCAAAGTATTGAGAAGGTTATTTGGGGCCAGGCAGATGGGTTGCTTCATAAGGCTTGTGGACCCGAGGTACTTGCATAGCCATGAACCTATAATAAAGATGCCAAATTAATTTAAATTATAATATATTTTGTTTTCCTGCTTTTTAAATTTTATTACTTGTGAGTTCTTGATACAAGAATTTGGTTACTTGTGCAAGTGATTGCTCACAGAGGGTATCATGGTGCTACAACTGACGTTTGGTTTTGCAGAGTCACTCTCTTTGTTCTTTTGACCATTTGGTTTCCAGTCAAGGACAAGAATTCATGGAAACATTAGTTTAGATAAAGTCCCAAGTCTGTGTTTGTGTATGTTTTAAAGTTAGAGAATTTTTTGTTTTCAGAAGGAATCTAAAGCTCAGTGAAGTACTAACTTGCAATAATACCAATGTTCACTATTTTCATGTGAGTAATTATGGATATGATTTGACTAAAGTAAATGAAACTGTTAAACATAAATTTCATGTGAGTAATTATGGATATGATTTTATTAAAGTTAAATGAAACTGGTAAATCTAAATATTAGAAGTCATATGAAGTGCACTTTAAAAATAAAACCGTCACGAAAAAATTGCTTGATGGTTAAGGGGACCCGTCAAATTTAACCCCTGCTGGTAGCATCCATACACATTGCACCAAAAAGATGAATAGACACTAATACCAAGAATAGAAACAAAATCCCCATGAATAATTATATAATTCAATGTTTTCTATTTCATAATTTGAATATACTATTTAAAATAATTTAAATATATTATTTTCATTTTAAATAGTGGAAAAATAAGACAATTATCACTAGTTGCTATATGTAAATGCAAATTGACTCATCACTGCTATTTAGGAAAACTACACCAATAACTTATTTCCTTGCGTTAAAGAAAAAAAACTCTTAAATAAACAAAAATAATTCTAAAACATATTCCAAATCCTTAAAATACACTATTATATACCTAATATGTATATGTATATATATAT
>APFE030992906.1:0-16059 GCA_000404065.3 Pinus taeda
GATTGACAACACCTCTGCAATAAAGTTGGCCAAGAACCCAAAGTTCCATGATCGTACAAAGCACATCAATACTAAATATCATTTGATCCGACATCATGTTGAGGCCAATACAATCCATCTCCGCCATTGTTCCACAAATGAGCAAATTGCAGACATCTTCACCAAAGCGCTTGGAAGAGAAAAGCTTGAAAGATTCAGAACGATGCTTGGACTCACCAACATCCCTTCAGATTAAGGGGGGGAATGTTGACACCTAATCCGAAACGGATGGGTGAACTGGAGAGTCATCCAGAAGATGAACTGATCCGTTTTATTTATGTATATAAATGTATGTTACCTAATGAATAAGACAAGTCAGTTTTCTCTCGCTCATTTATTCTGGAGTTACCGTGGCCTGACATTCTCTAACTTTTTTTGGAGTGTTTATTAAAAGGATTTAGCAAAGTGTTATAAACCCTAAACCCTGAGCATTTTATAAAATTTTAACAAGTGTTTTGCAAGTTTTTTTTAAGTGCTTATTACAAGTATTTACTAATTTTTTTATAAACCCTAAACCTTAAACCCCAAGCGATAAGCATTTTATAATATTTTAAAAAGTGTTTGTAACATTTTTTCAAGTGCTTATTAAAAGCATTACTAAAGTGTTATAAGCCCTAAACCTTAAACCCTAAACCTTAAGCATCTATTAAAATTTCAAACACTAAACCCTAAATCCAAAGCATTTTATAGCCTTTTAAACTTCAAACCCTACACGTTTTATAGCATTTTAACAATTATTTTGTAACTTTTTTTTAATTGTCTATTAAACAAATTTACTAGACTTGTATAAACCATAAAACCTAAACCCTAAGAATTTTATAACTTTCTAAACCCTAAACCCTAACAATTTTATAACATTTTAACAAGTGTTTTGTAACTTCTTTTAGGTGTTTACTAAAATAATTTACTAAAGTGCTATAAACCCTAAACCCTAAGCATTTTGAAACATTTAAAACCCTAAACCCTACAAAATTTATAACATTCTAACAGGTGTTTCATAACACTTTTTTAATTTCTTATTAAAATTAGTTACTAGATCATTATAAAATATAAACCTTAAACCCTAAACCCTAAATCTTAAGCATCTTATAAAATTTTAGACCATAAACCCTAAATACTAAACACTAAGATTTTTTTAACATTTTAACAAAATTTTGTACCTTTTCCTTTCTTCAAGTGTTTATTAAAAGAATTTACTCAAGCGTTATAAACCCTAAACCCTAAACTCTAAACATTCTATAAAAATGTAAAAAGCATTTTGTAGCTTTTTTAAAGTGTTTATCAAAATCTATTACAAAATTTTTATAAAGCCTAATCCCAAAACCCTCAATCTAAACCCCTAAACCTTAAAAGAATTTAGTAAATTGTTATAAACCCTAAACTCGAAACCCTACGTGTTAAACTCTAAACCCTATGCCCTAAACACTAAACCCTAAACCCTAATCATTTTATAATGTTTTAACAAAGGTTTTGTAACTTTATTTTAATGTTTATTTAAACTAGTTATTAAAGTCTTATAAACCCTAAACGTTAAACCCTACACATTTTATAACATTTTAAACCCTAGACCATCAACCCTAAGCAACTTATAACATTTTCAAAAGCATTTTTTAACTTTTTTTAAGTGTTTATTAAAAGCAATTACTAAAGTGTTATAAACCATAAAACCTAAGCATTTTATAACTTTTTAAACTCTGAACCCTAAACTCTAAGGATTTATAACATTTTAACAAGTGTTTTCTAACATTTTAAAGTGGCTATTAAAATCATTTGCTAAAGTTTTAAAAACCCTAAACCCGAATCATTTTATAACATTTTAAACTTTAAACCCTAAGCCCTATTCACTAAGAATTTTATAACATCATAAAGAGAATTTTTCTAGCACTAAATCATTTACTAAAGTTTTCATAAACCCTAAACCCTAAGCACTTTATAACATTTGAAAACCTAAACCCTAAATCCTAAACCTTAACCATTTTCTAACATTTTAACTAGTGCTTTGTAACTTTTTTTTAATTACTTATTAAAAGAATTTACTAAAGTGTTACAAAACCTAAACCATAAACCCCCAACCATAAGCATTTTATAAACCCTATACAATTTATAAAATTTTATTCCCTAAACCCTAAAGCCAAAACATTTAATAACATTTTAATTAGAGTTTGTAGCATTTGTTTAAGTGTTTATTAAACTAATTTAATAAAGTGTTATAAACCATAAACCCAAAACCCTAAATATTAAACCTTATGAATTTTATAACATTTAAACAAGCGTTTTGTAATTGTTTTAAGACTCTATTAAAAAGATTTACTAAAGCGTTGCAAACCTTAAACCATAAACCCTAAACACTAATCATTTTATAACATTTTAAAAATTGTTTTGAAACATTTTTTTTAAGTTTTTATTAGAGGAATTTACTAAAGTCTTATAAACCCTAAATCCTAAACCCTAACATTTTTATAAAATTTAAAACCGTATTTCCTAAAACCAAAACCCTAAAACCTAAACCTTAAACGCTACCCTAAACATTTTATAATATTTTAAAAAGTGTTTAGAATTTTTTTTTTAATTGTTTATTGAAATCATTTGCTGATGTGTTATAAAATTGAAACCTTGAACTTTAACCATTTTATAACATTTTAAACCCTAAACCCTAAACCTTAAGCATTTTATAACATTTTTAGAAGTATTTTGTACCTTTTTTCCCTGTTTATTAAAATAATTTATTAAAGTGTTATAAACCCAAAACACAAAACTAAGGATTTCCTAAAATATTAAATCATATACTCTAAACCCTTAAGTGTCAACCCCAAGCATTTTATAACATTTAAACAAGCATTTTGTAGCTTTACTTTAAGTGTGTATTAAAATCATTTACTAAAGTGTTATATACAGTAAATCCTAAACCCAAAATGCTAACCCTAAACATTTTATAACATTATTAATCCCCCTAAAACCTAAACCCTAAAGCCCAAGCCCTAAAACATAGATCCTAAACCCTAAACACTAAACTAAAGGGTTATAAACCTTAACCCCTAAACCCTAGGAATTTTATAACATTTTAAAAAGCTTTTTTGCAAATTTTAATAAGCATTTATTAAAATCATTTACTAAATTGTTCTAAACCCTAAAACATAAACCCTAAACCCTATGAATTTTATAACATTTTAAACCCTAAATCCTAAACCATAAACCCTATTGTTATTTGTGATATATATTTAAAATGGTATGATTGTGTCATATTTATTTATATTTTGAAAATGTATATTGTATATTGTTTGATAACACTTGTTAAAAATCATAGATATAAATTAAAATATCAATAAGAAACTCTACTTATATACTACAAATACTAACATATCATTCCAAAAACTAATATTATTAAATTTAACATAAACCTAAAATAAAAGAAAGATTCAACTTGGTATTTTTGAAATATATCTTGATTGATAATATTTACAAAAAAATATTGTTTTTCTACATTAAATCTACAAGGGTTAAAATTATAATATTCAATTTACTTGAAGTCTAATTTTTTCATATGGTATTGTGTAAAGTCATGGTACAAATACAATAAAATATAAAAATACAAATATTTAAAATTCTATCATAAAATATCGATTTGACTAGCTAACTTCTAAAACATAGATTTCTTCGAATTTTCTGATGAGAGTTTTGTGATATTATCTTAAATATATTGAAAAAAATTTGTTATGGAAAAAAAAATTATGATCACATTCATTTATTATAGTAATTTGTATTCTTGATTTATATAAATTTAAAAAAATTGCTAAAATTTATAACTTTCAAATATACATTCAATAATAATTCTTACAAAATATTTGATAGTCATTCATCATATGTTGATTAAAAATATTCATAAACATAATAATTTTAAATTATTTTGTTTAAACCAATCAAATTCCAACAATTCTATATTAAAAAATATCAATTAGCTCATACATTAAAAATAAATTTAAAAGCACTTATCAGATTAATAATATTTGCAATAAGATTAATTTTTATTAAACTAAACATCAATTTTAGAATAAAAAAGTTTATATACAATAAATTTAAGCTCGTACAACTTAGTTATTCAATTTATTTGATGTGTAATTTTTGTAGATGATATTGTATAAAGTCATTATAAAAACACATAGTAATAATTGAAAAAAAATATCTAAAACTTTATTGTAAAACATGAAGTGGAAAAAATATTATCTAAAACATATATTTCTTTCAGTTTGTGGCAAGAGATTTATAATATAGCTTTTAAATATTATAAAACATTTTACTTATTCAACTTATTTTATGTGTAATTTTTGAGATATTGTATAAAATCTTTATAAAACGCATAATTAATTGCGAAACATATTTAAAATGGTGGCATAAAATATCAGGTTGACTAATTAATTTCTTTGTCATATATTTCTTTTTATTTATGATGAGAGTTTTGTAATATATTCTTTAAATATATTGAATAATTGTTCTTGCAAATTTTTTTATGATATAGTATGTTGTGATGTTATAATTATTTTTATTGTTGAAATATATATTTCTTTAATGTAAGTATGACAAATTGTGATACTAAAATATACATTCCACAAGAGTGCTTAAAAAGAAAATCATAGTTTATAGAGATATATATATTCAATAGTGATGTCTACAAAAAAATCATAGGTATTTATAATGTTATAATAGATTAAAAATATTCATTAAAAATAAGTTATATTATTGTTTTAACCAAATTATAATATCCAATAATTAAATATTATAAAAATACATTAACAACAAATTTAAAATCACTTATTAAATTAATAATATTTGCAAAAACAAATAAAACATCATTAAATTAGACAATAATTTTAATATAAACAAGATAATATAGGATATTAAACTCATTTAAATTGTGAAGTTATGTATGTGTAAAATCACTATATACACACAAACAAACAAACAAATTTCTTACAACAAACACATTGCATAACATAAAAAATAAAATAAAAAATACAAACATTTAAATTCTACTTGTAACTAATTATAAATTAATTTTTAAATGGTATGTTTATTTCTTTTGTATTTTATTATAAGAGCTTTGTGATATATTTTGTAAATGTGTATGAAATTATTGTGCTTAAAAAGAATCATAGCCATAATCATTTGTGATGTTATAATTATTTGTATAGTTGAAATATTAATTAAAAAGAACTATAAAAATGTGATTTTTTAATTGTATATTAAAGGGTGATCCTTACAAAGAAATCTATGGTTATAATTATTTGTGATAATGTCATCCTATTTATAGTTTTAAAATATAATGATTAAAAATGTTCATGAAAATTTAATTTTACTTGAAAAAAATTAAGAAATAGTAAACTTCAACAATTCCATACCATAAAGCTTTATTAACATTAGTTATAAACATTGATTGTTCAAATACATATTAACTTAACAACTAATATCAATTTATTTAAAAAAAAATGTTGTTATTTTAAAATTATTTTTACATTCCATGACATAATATATAAATTCGTTAACAAAAATAAAATAAAATAAACAATATGTGAATTAGTTCAAAAAAATAAAATAAGAAAACATAACCAGTAAAAAAAATATTTCTCAAAAATAACCATAATCATAAGCATTTTTCAGAAATAACAATGGCCATAGGTATCTTTGAGAACTTGAAAAAATGTTTACAAATCCCTTCTTTAAAAATAAATATTAATGCAATATTTGAGAGTTTACAAATAATAATATAATTAAAAACAAAAAAAATTACATGTTGTGTCTACATTTTCCATCTCGGTCCTGTAAACATATTTAAAAACATAAAGTTATATTATTAACATTACATGATCATAATAGATAAAAAAACATTATATTTATAAAAAAATGATAGTAGAATTGAAATTGAAGAGAAAAATTTATCTAAGACAATCGTCAAAACAGAGTAAACAAAGAATTCAAAAAAAATCTGGAATACACTACCTTTGGAATACACTACCTTTATCAAAAACTTAAACACTCGATATTATATATTATTAACCCTACATGATAATAGATAAATAAGATTATGTTATAAAAAAAAAAAAAATTATAATAGAATTGAAATTATGAAGAAAAATTTCCCTGAGACAGTCGTCAAAATAAAGTAAAAAAGAATTCAGAAAAATCTTAAATACACTACCCATATCAAAAACCTAAAAGCTGGATATTATAAATGATTGTAAAAAGAAGAACAAAAAAATCAAATGAACCCTAACCTTTCTCCCAAATTCCAATCCCTTCCTACTTCATTTCTTACAACCTACCAAACAAAGGCCAACAGAGAACATTTTTTGCACATTGAGACTAAAAATAAAAATACATATATATGTAATTGTTGAACATTTCTAAAATTATGCCAAAAGTATTTAGGATTGTGTAAAAGTATTCTGATGATTGATAGAAAAAATTATCTGAGCCAAGGATTTTAAAATTAAAGTGAAATCTATTTATTAAATGCCTCAAATATCAATGGATTTTACCATCTTATTGGATTCAAGTCTAGATCCCTCAACATCACCATTAGTCTTCCCACTTATGCAACATTCCATCTATCCATTCAACGTTACTCTCCCACTAGTCCCTGCCTTACATGCATTGAGGGTTACTCTACTTTTAGGACTCTGAAGCTATTCCCTGCCATGCATGTGTGATAGTTGCCTAGACTCTAAGGATAGGTTGATTGAAGGAGCCTAATTGGCTATCTCCATGCCACCAAAGCCACGTTTCTCTTGGACCTTAAAGAAACAAAAAAATATAGACATATTAATAGAATGTTTTCCTTACAAAATTGAAGATGGTCATATAAATTTTTATACTAAAACAAATTGGGCTTATCCCAAGAAGGTGGTATATTCAACAACAGGATTCCGTCTTCCCAAGCCCTAGAATGTATACATGTGAAATAATTACTATGTAATATTTACCTTTTTTGTTTACTTTTTTGCTCTGGGTAAACAGTAAATCATTCTAAAATACACATTAACTGTAATATAATTAACTATAATTTAAATTTTTATCCATAAATCTAAGTATCAAACAAATATAACAGGAAATACCTAGTGGATAACCATGCCGAATTCTTAATTCTTACTACAAAATGCTTATAAACCCATTCCTCCGTTCCATTATTACTTCATAGTTATCTTCACTTTCTATCCCACCCTCTCAAAACCAGACACTACTAAAATAAATCAAAATACAAAACAAATGAAGAAGAGAAAACAAGCAGACACTTGGTAAGCATGGCCATGCTTGACGCAAGAAAAAAGAAAACTAAACAAAAACATAGTCGGATCTAAAAACCCAAAATTCTCCTCTACCGACCCTGCTAACCGCTCATTTTCATGCCTATTAATCCAATCATACATACAACTACTCCTATTCCACTTATGTCCGGCCTCTCTGCCACAAATATCAACATACATACAACTACTCCTATTCCACTTATGTCCGGCCTCTCTGCCACAAATATCAAATATACACCGGACCCAGCTCGTGTCAAAGATCAAAGATACAGGTGCTCATCTAAGTAGCTGCATATCACAAAATTGATTTCTTAAAATTTTCAAATCCGATTGAAACCGTCAGGCTTTTAGATTTTCAATTTTATTGTGGTTAAAAGCTTGTTCGTAATTTTTAATTTTAGAAATATTCACCTGCTAACGATCTCCTTCTTAGTATATTTTTTATTTTTAGAAAGGATCACCTGTCGTGTTCTCCATTCTATGGTCGCTTTTTTTCTAGCTTTTTTTGGTAGTGGCCACGATCTCCTTCTTAGTATATTTTTTATTTTTAGAAAGGATCACCTGTCGTGTTCTCCATTCTATGGTCGCTTTTTTTCTAGCTTTTTTTTGTAGTGGCCACGATCTCCTTCTTAGTATATTTTTTATTTTTAGAAAGGATCACCTGTAGTGTTCTCCATTCTATGGTCGCTTTTTTTCTATTTTTTTGTAGTGGCCACGTCGGCATGTGTATAACTGCATATTAGCCTATAATGATCACGTTATAAGTTGTTAGTTACAGCTTAAATGAGATGGATATCATGACTAACACATGAAGTAATCGATTCCAGCAGTCGGAAAAATGAAACTAGGTTTGAAGTAAATCGATTCCAGTGGTCCTCACTCCTGCCCGTTGGGGTGTAAATTGCATCATAAGCCATATAAAATGGCAATTCTTAAAGACCATGCACTAACCCAATCATTGGAAGCTTAGTGCATGGCACCTTTACATATGAAAGATATTATCCGGAGCACCGGTGGTTCACTGTCAATAATACAGGTAGTGTGTTTCACTTCAAAGTAATTAATGTCGTCAGTGTGCTTCGATGTCGTAAATACGTGGTGGATTTGAAATATGCATTTATGCGATATTCATTTGAATTTTCAAAACACCGGCCCAAACTCTAGCTATTTGAATTTCAAATTTGAGAATGGTTGAATCAGATTCATCCAGGGAGTTTGAGGTTTGTTACTATGCTGCCATCGGATAAATTTCAACTAAAAGTGAGGTTCTTTTAAAACTTCTTCCCCAAAGTGGTTTATTTGAAATCTCTTTTGAATAAAATTTTATCTCTACCTCTTCACTCCTAGGTGTTTTGGCACATTGGGTATTTGAATCATTTCTTTGGTTTTTTGTTTCTCCTAATTTTTCATCTTCCTTCTTAGGTAGAGGAGTACTAATGGATATATCTTGTTTTTATATATTGATTTTATTATATGAATGTTTTCTTCTATCCATGAATCTATATTTGTCAACTTTTTTATGTTTGGTCATTGCATGTGGATATGGGGTTTATTGGTACTTTTATATTTTATATAAGATTATGTGGTGGGGATCATAAGCACAAATTTTCCTCTGGGGAAGTTTGTAGAGGCTAACATTTGGCCCACCACATTAAATGCATTTTTGGTGATTAAAATAAACATGCCTTAGCCCATCAACTATTTGAGCTTGAAATTTACCTCTTATTTTCTTGGAACAAAATGCAACAATTTGGAGAATATATACTCCAATATGAAAAAATTTCTTGTCAAGAAAATTGGAAATTTGTAGGGAGGCATTTCTAATATTCTGATTTCTCTATAATATTTTTAGGACTTAGCTACAAGATATATATAATTTTTGGAAAACTCTTTGGGAGGAGCTCATCAAGTATGAAAAAAACGTTATAGACTTGAAGTGAGTAAGGTATTAAAAAAATCCTTCATTGTTCATCCTCTTCCTGGTTATAGTGATTCACTAAACCACTAAACCTTCATGTCTTCAAAAATCTAGACTTACAATTTCCAATTAGAAAATTTGGTAAATTGGGAGAATAATGGGAGATATACCAAAAAGGATGGATATTGGAAATATCTTGTTTCTCTAAAATTAGGAAATTGAAAATTAATAGTATGTGCGATATATATAGCTAGCTCATAATTCACTTTGTTCTTTCTTATAGGAAGAAGGGTACTGAAAATTCCCTAAACACTTTGATTCATAGCATTTCCATCATTAGCATGGCCTTCTTTTCAGCATTTGGTAACTCTGTATATAATTGAATTGCATTATATTTAGTGAGAGTGTGAAATTCTTTGATAGGTAGTAGGCATAACATGTTACAAATACAAAGTTGAAATTTGGAGGACAATGTGACCTTCTCTACATATGGTGTCTAGATTGTCAGATATATTTAACATCCCACACCAAGAAATAAATTTAGGTGGAATATGGACCACGATGTGACCTTATCTAGATATGATGTGTTTAATGGTGGATACATTTGACATCGGACACCAAGAAATAAATTTAGGGAAATCATATGTTTGGGAATGGTAAGAAACTCCAAACCAGTTTGTTACACACGAGGAAAGAATCAATTTCTAGATGTTCCTTCTTTGATTTGAAATAAGTCAAATTTGCAATAGTTTATGAGAGATATTTGTCTAAGCCTCAAATATTTCAAAAATTACAAGCTCATGGGGTAGAGGGTTTGACCTCATATACTTAGTCATTGTTTTAAAAGGATAGAGAATGGTGAAAGAGACTACATGGATTTTTAGTTGAAATATTTGTTGACCTAGAGATCATTGTACAATGTTGGGAATGTGTTAGATGAGATCATAGTGTTGTCATTGGAACCATTGTGTTCTTTGTTGATGGTAAAATAATATTATTCCCCTTTTTTCCCCTTATGAAATCAACATTCCTTTTCTTGAACTCAAATTTAGAAAATTCTAGTAATTTCACTCAAGCTAAGCTAGAGTTCCATGTCATCCATCCACCTCACCTCAACTACATGTCAATATGTTACTTGTGTTCACGCATATGTTGTTGTGCTTACCTATCTCCAGAACTCTTGTTTTGTTATATTCTTGCATAGTGGCAAGAAACTTCTTTTATTAAACTAATAGTATCACTTGTCTTGAACTCTAGTGAAAGAAAGCCCTCAATGAATCTAAATAGTTGATTTATGATGAGTAGTTTGGTGCTAATCTAGACTTTCTCTCCATCTCCTAACCTCATTAAAGTGCCAATCCATTATAATATAATTTCATAACCATGAATTTTACTATTATAACTATATTACATACTTTTTATATTTATCTATGTGTATACATATAGATATATATTCTTTTTTCTTTTTCTTCTCACTTGTCGACATATTCATCAAACTAAAAATTACTCTCATAGAATAGGCCACCTAAATATGAATCATTCCATTTCTATTTGGGGATAATATAATCAAGTTTCCTTTTCATCTATTCCTAATTTTTTTTCTTTTTCATCTATTCCTATTTTTTTTTTGCATTTTAACATGACATGGAAAAGGTTTTAGGACCATATAAAAAAATGAGAAAATAAGGAACTAATAAAGCTTATATTGTATATATAAATACAATTATAGTTTATCTAATTTCAAGTGTATATTTCATTTTTTCCCTTGCAAAAATAAAGCCCATATAGTATATATAAATATGTTATATTATAAAACTTATTCTAAACACTTCAAAGGATTGAGCACATAAAGAGTGAAACAAAATGTAAAGCAATGATTAACATAAAATGAAGGATATACACATTTGGATATCGAATGTAGTCTGGGAAAATTTTAAAATGTGCTCACATGATCAAATGTGAACATTCCAAAATTCAGCGCATCATAATCCGCTGGCACCTAATGCTTAAACATCAAATTTGGGCATGGGAAAATTTGCCTTCATACATACTGCATTTTTTCTCTTCCTATGTTCTGTTTGATGATGCACACCTCACCAAAGCTTCAACATTAAATAGACCTAGAAATATTAAAAGGGTGAAAGCATAAGGCCTCTATTCAACATTAATCCTTGCCACCTCTTCAACTTTGGGAGTTAATTTCAATTGATTTTTATGCAAAAATCTTGATATGGTTACTAGGTTTTAATGTAGTTGGTTTTTTTTATTGCAAGACCAATTTGGGCACAAGCAAGATATGGTCCCCAGCTCAGAGGAAGCAAGTTGCATCGAAAAAATATGCTGGATAGCTAAGAGCGAAGCATAAATGACAACAAATCCTTTTTCTGTTGGCATAAGGAAATGAATTTAGTTGCAGAATTCTAAAAAACGGATTCTCAAGTTCATTGTCAAAGGGAATGAAATGTTTTTCCAAATGAAAAAAATCCATTTTTCTACTGGTGTAAGGAAATGAATTGAGTTGCAGAATTCTAAAATTGGATCCTCCAGTTCATTGTCAAAGGATTAATGACTACGTAAACTAGATTTGTTCTTAAACTATGAAAGTCATTTACTTTTCTCATTTAGACATTTAGATTATGAGATACTTTGGACGGATTTGATGTTGTATGTTCATGGACCAGGTATCATAACTCATTCCAAAGTCTCACTTGATCATTGAGGTCTTCCAAAGCTTGGAATGAGTGCGTAAACCCCAAACCATGTACCATTGGCACCGAGGTCAAATCTCTCGCATGGAAGGAGAGAAATTATAAGGCAACATACATTGATGAACGAATTAATGTTAGTTGATATTTTGAAGCAAAAAATGAAAGAAATGTAGAAAACCAAAACATAGATTTGAATTTCACTGTAACCGGCCACAAAACTACATACGTTTTAAAGTATTTGTCTAAAGCAACCAAACATTGTAGATAAAAAAGAGATATCGAAACCCTAGATATCCAGATAATTTGTAGGATGCGGGGAATCGAACCCCATGCTGTTGTAGCTTGGTAACTGTTGTATCTTGGTAATGGAGTCCCACTTCAAAACTCAACAAGATAAAAATTGTCAAAAATTACATATTCTTCCACCAATATTACTAAACAAGAAACCCCATCATTACAAGATTTCCTCTTGAATAGTGTACCCCAGGAAACCAAGGATAGAGGTAGTGAGCCTGAGACCTCAAACTACCAATCTCAACCGCAAGGAAATCTAGAGATAGAGGCATGCAACAAATACCACTAAAGACGATAGGGACCATGACATATTCTTGAGATCATAAACATGAGGAAACCCAAAAAGAAAAGATGACCACCTCATCGAAAATTCCATTTACAAAGGAACTCCTAGGTCCTATAGGTACAACCATATTTATTACTAGACAAGGAAGATAATAAAGCCATCCCATTTTAACTCTTGCAGCAAGAAAATTTAGTAGTGCTCTTGTCCTCACCACTTCTCGCGATCCAAATGATACTCACCACCTTTCCACTCACCGAGGTGCCAAACTGTGTAAGTTAGCACACCATAGCAACCAAAGCACAAGCCCCTCTAGCTTACATTATCCTTTCACTCTAAAGGAACCACTTGAATTAGCATACATAGGCTTGGTTATCCTATGCCACTTGTCTATGGACCCTCTCCCCATCTATCCCCCATGTTGATCAAGGAAAAATTTAACCTTCATGTTATCTTAGTTTTATAATAATATATATATATATTTCATGTGTCAAATACCAACTAAATGAAAAAAGAACTAGATATCTCTTTCATTTTGAGTTACGAACCACTAAAATTTTTTAATCATAATTTACCTTTTCATTTACCAATATAGTATATAGATAATTGAAATTGGAATATTTATGTATACTACTACAACATAGACACAGACACACACATTCATGCCATATTTCAACTCCAAGATAAATAAGGAAAAAATTACACATCTCCTTCTTTTTAAGGTAGACACCATTAAAAGTTTTGAATCATTAGTTATTATTTTTTCAATTCTTTTATTTACTAAATACATAGTTGTCAATCTTCCCTTTTTTTAAGTATTTTAAATCCTAAGTCGTATCAAATACTAAAGGAATTATACATCTCCATGATGTCATTGAATTAGAAAGCACAAATTAATTAAATGAGAAATATCCTTGGCTTTATTTATTTATTTTTACAATAAATTTCTTCTTGCCATCAATATTTTCTAAATGTTTGGTATGAAATTTTATTACGTATTAAATAAATTTAGCATGTGCATGATATTATTGAGTGGAAAATAATTTTGAACACACTAAAAAATATTTTACATTCAATTTTTTTCTCTCTATAAATGTTAATTTGATATAAAATTCCCCACTAATTTGCGTGGCAATGGATGGTTTTCCTGAATGCATTTACCATCAGCATGCATTCACATAGACAGTGGCTCTCATCCACGTTTAATATGCCCACTCAGTCAGCTAATCCATCAATTTTCATGATGCTTGATCCACTGCTCCATATCCTCTGTGTGATCTCCTTGTACTTAACACTAATGCCTCATTAACCTACTTGGCGATGGAAAACATTTTTTTTGTCTAAATATTTCTTGGCTCTTTTGTCACCCAACTTTCTCATGCTTCATCACTCACCTTTTCATACTCTTATTTCCTTCCTAAATAAAAGCTACCATTCCCTCAGTGATTCTAAATTCCTCATCCTCATTCTCCCACCTACTACTATGGTTTAGGAGAGTAGATGTGTAATTAATGGAGGTGATGGATGTGGTAGTGAGTGTCATCCCCATGATGTAGAATTTGACAAAATGTCTAATCTCTTCATCCCAAATATTCATGAAAGTATACCACACAATGTATCCTCCATGGAAGATGATGAATTAAGGTGCCTAGGTGATGGGCATTGGGCCTCAAAAGTTTACTAGCGAGACAGTTATGGAAGCAACAACAAGCCAAATAAGATTCCATAAGGAAGGATGTTAATTCTAATGAATTAGTAGTCTCCACTAATCTCTACTGGACCTTATCCACTCATTCAACATCTCCTTCTCTCCTATCACACTATCCTATTCCCGAACTAGCTCCCAAGATGGCATAGACTTCCTTTCAATCCCACGTACTTCCCCTAGTACTTTCCCCTTCAATCATGACTGACGATATGAAACTAAAATGTTGAGTGAGTGGAGGAGCTAATAGAGCACAAGCATAGCAATTGTTGCGTTCTTATGGTTGTCTTATCATTGAGGACGAGCCAGAAGATGCACCATAAATGTAAAATAAAATATGAAGATTCACCATGGTATTTTTGAAATATATTTTGATTGATAATATTTTGGAAAACAAAAAAAAAAAATTCTATATTAAATCTAGGGGTTTGGTTTTCTCGGGGGCTTCAAAAAACTAGTTTAAATAACACAAATTAAGATTTCATGTCAAAAGTTTCCAGAAAGTCTAAAAAGTCACACTAAAAACAACTCCTATTTAAAAGGCGTCTAAAAAGTCACACTAAAAACAACTCCTATTTAAAATTCAAACATCAGTTATCAACCTACCTAATTAATTTCTAAAACATGTATTTTTTTCAATTTATGATGAGGATTTTCTAATATATTTTTGAAAAATATTGAACAATTAATCTTGCAAAAAAGAAGAAGTTACGACCATAGTTAGTTTTATATATATATAGATAGATAGATAGAGAGAGAGAGAGAATATTTTAAGTTAATTATGAAAGTTTGTCACTTCCATTTATATCATCAATAATAATGGTTAAAAAAAATGATTAGTTATTTATGATGTTACAATAAATTACAAATGTTCATTAAAAAGAAGATATAATATTCTTTTAACCAAATTATAATATCCAACAATTCAATATTATAAAAATACATTACAAATAAATTTAAAAGCACTTATTGAATTAGTAATATTTGCAAAAGCGAATAAATCATCATTAAATTGGACAATAATTTTAATATAAACAAAATAATATATGGACATTCAACTCATTTAAATTGTGATGTTATGTATGTGTAAAATTATACACCCACACCAACAAGAACACAAACAAACAAACACAAATAGAAATACAACAAACAAATTAAATAACATAAAAAATAAAATAAAAATAGAAACATTTAAAATTCTACTTATGACTAATTATAAGTTATTTTTTAAATTGCATATTTATTTATTTATGTTGGATCTTACTATAAAAAATTTGTGATATATTTTGTAAATGTATATGTAATTATTCGGGTTACAAAAAAAAATTATAATCATAATAATTTGTGATATTATAGTTATAATTATTTGCATTGTTGAAATATTAATTAAAAGCAACTATAAAAACATGTGATTTTTTAATTCTCTATTGAAAGGTGATGATTACAAAAAAAATTCAAGATGGTAATTATTTGCGATAATGTCATAGTATTTATAATTTTAAATATAATGAATAAAAATATTCATGAAAAATTTATTTTATTCAAAAATAAAATTAACAAACAATAAACTTGAATGATTCTATATTATAAAATTTTATTAACATTAATTATAAAATTACAACCATTAAATATTAAAAAAATACATATTAACCTAACAACTAATATCAATTTATTTAAAAAAAAATTATTGTTATTTTAAAATTATTTTTACATTCAACATCATTATATATAAATTGGTTGAAAAACTAAAATAAAAGAAAAACATAACTGGCAAAAAAATAATTCTCACAAGCAACCATAATTGTAAGCATTCTTGA
>APFE030992910.1:0-17148 GCA_000404065.3 Pinus taeda
GAAGTTTTTATTTGGAATAGCCATATTTCTCTATTGAAAAATATGTAATTTTTTTGGTTATATATTTCTAAAAATTGATTAAATGTCTCAAACATCATGAACCTGAAGACCACCTTCCTTTATTAATAGATCATGGACCTGAATACCACCTGATGACCACCTTTCTTTATTAATAGATCATGGAACTTTCTTTATTAATAGATCATGAACTTGAAGACCACCTGAAAACCACCTTTCATTACTAATAGATCCTGAACCTAAAGGTCACCTTTCTTTATTAATAAAAGTATTCCTCTTTCTTGAAATTATTTCACATAAACCACCATTCTTTATTAATAACAGATATTCCTCTTTCTTGAAATTAATTACGAAATTTTTGTATATACATATACGGGTGAAGATAAAGTTTAATATCACAACCAAAATGAGTTCTAAGATTTTTAACCACAAAATGTGGTAAAGATATGTAAACATTTTGTTTTAAATGGAAATTAATAAGCTCTAAATATTGTGCTAGCTTGTATTTAGAGCTCGTAAATATTAATTAAATTAGAAAAAAACATACAAAATGAGAAAGAATTAAATTAGAAAGAAACATGCACAATGAGAAAGAAATGAATCACACAAATAGACACGGAAATTTTATGTGGTAAAACCCTGATAGTGTATTAAGGAAACCTCCATGGGGAAAGGGATTGGAATTCTTACTACTCAAGGTCAAAAAATGACTCTCCAACTATACATCAACCCTCTTGGGAAACATCATTTTAATATGAAAACCTTTGTTATATAACTTCCTATCGTTACACACAGTTGTCTGAACGGTAAAGCCAAATTTACCGAGATAATTATATTATTAACAATATTTTTAATTTGTTGTCATTCTAAACAATGTCCACTTTGACAACAATTTTCCTAATGCCTTGTCCATGCTCATTCATCATCTTTTCTTCAAGCCCAAAGAAGCCAAACTCCACTGCAATTTCTCTACTAATATTGGTTTCGTGAACATATTTGCAAAATTTCCTTGTGTGTGGACCTTCTTGAGAGCTACTTTGAAGCCATATATTACATGTCTTACAAAATAGTATCTTACATTAATGTGCTTAGTCTTGTTCTGATAATCAATATTAGTAAACAAATGAATAACACTATGACTCTCACAAAATACATTCACTTTCTCTTGTGTCCTTCCAAGCTCATCTAGTAGACCTTTCAACCATATTGTCTCTTTATAGGCATCTAAAGTAGCTATATACTCTTCTTCAGTAGTGGACAAATAAATTGTTTCTTGAAGCTTTGACATCCAACTAATTGCTCCACCTGTAAGAGTAAAGACATATCTTGTAGTATTTCTCCTCTCGTCCAAGTCATTGGCATAATCAACATAAACATATCTACAAACTAAATCTCCACAGTTATCATTAAAGATGATACAATGGTCACTTGTGCCTCTCAAATACCGAAGCACCCATTTCATAGCTCACCAATGTTATTCTCCTGGATTTGCCATGAACCTGCTGACAACTCCAACTGCATGTGAAATGTCAATTCTTATAGATACCATCACATACATTAAGTTACCTAACAAATTTTCATATGGTTCATGAGACATATACTTAGTTTCTTGATCATTTCTAGAACTCAAACTTGAAGAAATCATAAAATAGGAAGTTAAAGGAACATTAACAGGTTTCACATTGTTTATATTAATCTCTACAAGTATTTTCTCCACATACTTTTGTTGTGATATCCAAATATTTCTATTCTTCCTATCTCTCTGTATCTCATGCCCAAGATATTTTCTACAACTCGAAGATCCATCATATCAAATGTCCTAGAAAGTTGAGCCTTTAACCTATTGATCTCTTCCATGCTTTTTCTTGTAATAAGCATATTGTCAACATACAAAACCAAGATAATGAATATGCCATTAAAACTTTTAAAGTACATACAATGATCATATTCACATCTATAAAAGTTTTGGCTCACCATGCAGGAGTCAAACTTCGTATACCATTCATTGGGAGACTGCCTCAAGCCATACAAGATATTCCTGAGCTTGCAAACTAATCTCTTATTGTAACCTTGTACAAAACCTTCTAGTTGTTTCATATATATCTCTTCATTCAAATCTCCACGAAGAAAAGTTCTTTTAACATCTAACTATTCTAACTCAAGGTCAAGTAATTTTGTTAGCGCTAACATAGTACGAATAGAAAAAAGTTTTACAAATAGTGAAAAAATATCATGAAAGTCAACACCTTCTACCTGGGAGTACCCTTTCGCTACCAGCCTCACCTTATATCTTTCAATACTTCCATAAAAATTTCACTTCAATTTGAAGACCCATCTACATCCAATAATACTTATCCCTTTATGAAGTTCCATAAGATCCTAGGTTTTGTTCTTTCCTAAGGAATCCATTTCCTTATCCATAGCCTTCTTCCATTTTTCATTATCTGCAGCATTCATTGCTTCTTGATAACAAGAAGGTTTCCCATCCTCAGTAATCAACACAACAAATGAAGTATAATATTTATACCTCTTGGGGTTTCTTCTTTCCCCTGTAGATATCCTAGGAGTGACTGGTTGTTGAATTGGTTCCTAAACTTATACAACTTCCTTTACATCTTCTTCACCCTTTTCTTCAAAAGTTTCTTCTTCCTTCCAACCTTCCAAAAAAGGTTGAGTCTCCAACTGAATTTTTTGATCCAACGATATCTGTTCCTGTTCAACTTTTTCAACATTTGATTTTAGAAGAGAAGTTTCATCAAATGTTACATCTCTACTAGTGAATATCATAAGCAAAGAAGGATCCCACGATCTATATCCTTTCACATCATCATCATATCCAAAAAAGACAACACGTTTTTCCTTTGGGTATAACTTAGAATGCTAATTCTTTGGAATAGGAGCATAGGCATTATAGCAAAAAATTCTTAAATATGAATAATCACATGACTAACTCGACAAAAATTCTTCAGGAATTTTATAATTAATAGCAGCTGAATGTGATACGTTTACCAAATAATACGTAGTGGATACTTACTTTTCCCACAACACCTTTAGCAACATAGCATACTTGACCATGCTTCAGGTTCTCTCCATAATAGTCTTGTTCATACATTCAACAATGCCATTTTGTTGAGGAGTATAGAAAATAATTTTATGTCTAACAATCCCTTCATCCTTGCAATATTGTTCAATTCTAAGGAATTAAATTCACTGCCATTATTAGTTCTTAAATATTCAGTTGTATTTTTCATTTTCTTTTCCACCATAGCTTTAAACTATTTAAAAGCATTAAGTACATCAATCTTTCTTTTTAATACATAGACCGAAACTTTCCTTAAGTAATCATCACTAAATGTTACGAACTAAGATGCACCTCCATAAGATACTATAGGAGATGGTCCCCAGAGGTCAGAATGAATATATTCCAAAATTCCCTTGTTATTATGACTACGGGCTTTATAATTTTGTCTACATTGTTTTCCAATACACAATTTTTGGAAAAATCCAAATTCAATGATTTCAAATTAAGAAGTAATGTACCATTCATCAGTACCTGAAGGCCCTTCTCGCTCATGTAACCCAGTCGCTGATTTCGTAGGAGAGTATCTTTTCTTGCCTTCTCAGATACAATTATTGCCTCATTAAGCTAAGTACTTCCTTTTGGTCTGTAAAGGTTTCCAATATTCTTTGCCTTCATAACAACTAGAGTGCCCTTTGAAACTCTTGACACTCCACCTTGACCTATAAACTTATAACCTTCCAAATCCAATACTCCCAAATATATATAATTATTTTTTAACGCAAGTAATGTCTAACATCATTCAATTTTCTAATCATATCATCATACATTTTAATTCTGAAATTTCCCACCTCAAGAGTTTCATAAGATACATTTTTACCCATAAACACGGAACTTCCTTTCACAACTTGATACGAAGCGAACTGGTTTCCATGCCATCTCATTTGCTAAGAAGTGCCAAAATATAAAAAACAATATTCATAATCATGAGAAACATTGTAATTTGACAAATATTCATCTATCATTCTTGATTCAAGAGACAAAACTTCATCAATCATATTTGACTCAACTTGATTTTCTTCCTTCTTTGGGTTTTCGATCGACTCCTTTCTTTTCCAATAGTCTTTATTGATGTTATAGGCTATTTTGTCTCATCTAATAAATCAACCTTCAAACTAAATCATTCACATCCTATTCCCCCTTTACATGATCATTGCACAAAGCCCTTGCATGACTCTCTCATTCCCATAGTTTTTTCCCTAAACTACATCGTTTGAGCCAATTTTAGAACCAACGCTCCCTCGATTCTTGCTCGACTGCATTCACCTATATGTTGCTCCATTATTGCCTGCGTTGATCACCTACAAGTTGCTCCCCTTTTCGCCTGCAATAGTTCTATAAATTCGGGAAAAAGAGAGAGAATCCTGAAGCCTCCATTTCCAAAAGCTTCTAGGATTTGTTGTACCCATTTACCTCAGATAAAACATTTGAATCTCCTATCCTAACATGGAGTTTCCATCCCTTATCCTTATAACTTATCCTCCCATCAAGAGTGGATCTTGATCCAAATATTGGTAAAAGGATAAGAACTCCCAAATTAACTCACTCATCTATGTATTTACAACCTTCCATATACAAGAGGTTGGCTTTTGGAGAGTGATTCTACCCTTATCCCACCGTTGTGAGCGTTATTATTTCATGCATTCAGGGTGATTGGAGGTATACTTTGTGCCAAAGGAAGGACAAGTCAACAACTTGGAGGAGCTCTTCTACAATACCGACACTTATTTATGGTTGTAACTCACTCCACTTATATCAATCCAAAGAGTTATTTATTTTCCTATATGTGATGTCGCTATTTCATGTATTTCAATACCATGTTGATCTGTTGAATAAAGTAGATAGACTATGCTACATAGATCATGTAGTTTCTTGGCTTGTGTTATCTGGTTGTGCAGGTTCTAATTTTGGAGCTGGAGTTAGTATTGGAGCATTCAATCCAAAGAAGGAGCGAAATATATGAGAGATTTCAAGTAGGTTTCATCCCTTCATCTACTTACTTTAAGGAAAACGTTCCAAGTCCTTTGTCTTTTTGTTGTTCTAGGTTAGCCACCAAATTTAGGGGAGATACTTTTGTCCACAATTGTAAATCTCACATATCAAATTGATGACCATACTAGGGAATGATGTATTCCCTTGGTGGTTTCTTTGTCCATTTTGTTTTCTTTACTTATTTCGTAGACCTTTGCTACTTTAACCAACCAAGAACATACCTAGGAAATGATTGCATTGAGTCTTGCTTGAAATTTTTGTGGCAGAATCCTCTTTCCCTAGACCAACTTACCCTCTAGTCTACTGACATAGCATTGCACCCCACCTAGGGCCCTCTTTGTGCCTGCGTTTCAAAGCACTGGTGCCTCTTCTGTGCCTACATTGATCCCTGTTTTTGCACAAAATTTTCCTTGTTTTCTTAGTGTTACTTTGCTCAGCCTACTTCCAACCAACCTTCCCTGAGTCTTGAGTGTCTTGTGGTCTCTCTGAAGTCCCTTTTGGTTTGCATTTGTGTGTTATTTCATTTGGTAATTATTGGTTTCGATTTTTATTTTTTGTTATCATTAGGTCGCTTGTAAACTTGTTTTTTTTTTATCATTGATCGCTTGGATGAATTGTTGTTCTAGTCCTCATTCTAAAAAGTGAATTTGAATGAGTGATTAGACTTTACATATTAGTTTTCCTCATTTTCGAAAATTAAGTGTGGTGAAAGGAGAAAATCTTGCATTGGCATTTAGGGTCTTTTCACCTACATTGATTTAGGAACATCTGCATGAAAATGGGATTGCATTGAGAATCTAGTTTGCTGCATTTTCTATGCTACATATTGTTTATCTCTTCCCTTAGCTAGAGTTTCATTGAAGAGAAAGATTCTATTTCCACGTGTTAGATTTACATTTTATGAAATTCAGGTGAATTCATGGTGAGACATAAAACTGAAACTTAATTCAAGATCAACCTAAAATCTACTGATTCAACCTAAGGAGCATTTGTAACATTAACACAAACACATAGAGGTATAGGCTAGAGACATGTTCTATCATCGTTAAACGTAGAAGATGTTGTTGTAATGTAGCGTTTCATCCTAGGGGTGAAACTACGTTCCACTATGTGAGTATAAAGGATCATACTTCTCGTACCTTTGGGTATATGGGTGGAACTCCACGCATGTAAAGTATATGGAAATGATCTCATCAAACAGTTACACATTAGACAACAATATTACAAAATATGGTCCCACGTACCGTCGAGTATACTTTGGAAGTCCCATTAGGTTTCTATCCATCCATAGGTAACTGAGTCTACTGCCTTTTGTACCTTGATACACCGAACACAGAATTCGGGGAGATTATTTATCGTACATTAAGTCCTTGGTTCGTCAGGGTGCATATTGCAATGCATGATTGCTTGGTAATCCTTTATGCCTAGATTACCCTCTTTTTGACTTATTTCTTTTTTTGTTAATAAATTTACTATCCAATGTGGAACAAAAATATCCCTAACTCCATCATTCGTGTAGGATGTAAAATAATCCTCCTCTTCCACCAATGGCTACTCCTGTCCATTGTCAGAAGCATAAAGGAGCACAAACTACCGAATTAGGAAACCTGAAAACTACTTTTGTTCCTCCTCTTGAATCTGATCAACCAGAATCATTTGTCCCCTTGGGTACCCAACCCAAGGTTACATCTACTCTTATGGGCGAAACTGACAAAATAGATATTAAATTACCTGAAACTTTCTTGCTTGAGGTTATACAATTTGACCTTCTTGAGTCGGAAAATTTATTTCCCGAGGTCATATAACCTGAGGAGCCTCAACCATCTTTATCTATTACTTCAAGTATTCCATCTTCTCTTCCCTTTTCTCAGATAGATCCGCCTACTATATATCTTGGCCTTGACAGTGAACCGTTTCCACCTAGACTTGTGAGTATCAAGGATATCCCATAAGAAGAGCCTCATCATTCTACTCATTTGGAGGGACTTTTCCTTTATCTAGCCCACCCTCTTCTTCCTCCTCCACCTCCTCCACCTCCTATACAATCTCATTTACTTGGTTTTTTTGACTCACCCGCAAATTTCATGCGACAATCTACATTATGATTATTGACCATGACTGGAATCGATATGGCTTCCCATCATGTGTCTACCATTATGGTTGAAACACCAAATGTCGCTTCCACATATACGTTTTTTACATCACCATAGGAAAATATGTATGGTGGCATGTCTGTCCCACTAGGTTATCAGTCCTTATCTAGTACCTTCTCTAATGCATCGTCTAGTTTATAGACATACCCCATGTCTTCCATTCCGGTAATTCCAGCCAACACTTCTCTTATGAGTGTTTCTCAACCTACTCTTTCTCCTCTTCCTACATCGACAATTGAAAAATAGGCTAGCCCTTATGTTAGTGGGTTAGGTCTTCTTCGATAGCCTAATTATCATTATGTTAGGTACCCTCCACATGGAGGGAAGTTTCCTCCATCATCCCCTCCCCCTCTAGTACGAGGGAAACTTATTATTGGTGTACCTCAAATTGGTAACCATCCTTATTATAGTCCTCCTTATCCTGGGATGACTACTAGTGTTTGGCATTCTACCTTTTGCATTCAACCTGTTTCGATGTTGGGTTCATTGTTTGTTTCCCAACCTATGAAATCTTCATCTCAAGCTACTATTCCTTAATATTTATGTCAACAAGCTCAAATTCATGTAACTCAACCTCTATACGCTGCGATGGCATCTCAACCCATTCCTCCAGTATTTGGTACCTCTTAGGTCCCACTTACTCAACCTTTACAAGTTCCTTTGCAATCTCAATCAATTTCACAAGGTATTCCTCAAATTCCAATAGGGAGGACTGTCTATGGTATGGCATAGTCTCAATCGAACCCTCTTTATCATGGGACAATGAAAACTCCTATCAGGAAACAATATAGACCTTATTAGGGTATTGCTTAGGTTCCTTTTGAAGGCCAGCAAATTTATGGTTATTCTGGGGTTGGTCAACAAGGTAACCTGTATTCTGGTTATCAGAATCCTCGTTATTCAAGTACTAAGGTTCTTTATTACCAAAACCCTCCTCATCTAGGAATGCAGGCACCTATTTCCTAGGCTATTCCTTCATATACAGGTCATCCTCCATTGGACTTTAATCAATAGTTTCCATTTGTGGCCACTCTTGAGTTGTTGGATTTGACTTGGCTCACCAATTACCCCATCGCGCATTTGCCTTGTTAGCCGATTATTCCTACCAAATTGCCTTATGATATCCCTAAATTCAATGGGAATATAGGAGAAGACCCGTCGATGGATGTCATGATGTATTATCTATGGTGTTCATTAAACTCCCTTAACGACGATTCTATTCGACTTCCTCTTTTACAAAGAATGCTTACAGATACCACTGCTAAATGGTATATTGAGTTACCTAGAGCATCACTCCATGATTTCAACTCCTTAGCCACAACCTTCCTCACACACTACCATTTTCCCATTAGATATGAAACCGAAATGAAACTATTAACCAACTTCAAACAATCTGATTCCACTCACATTTTAGATCACATTCATGAGTGGAGGCATTGTCGCCAATTGGTCAAAACTTATGTTCCTAATAAATTGTTTGCGGAATGGCTTACCAAATATCTGTTGGAACCCATAACAAATGATGTGGCGAAAGGGGGAGTCGTGACTGAAGAGAAAGTAATTGCTCGTGCGCAATATTTGGATATGGTTTATACCCAATCTGCCATGCTCTATGATAAGATACCAAATGCCCCGAGACATTTGACTACTATTCCTCCGCTACCTGGTAAAGAATATCATCATTCGGATGGAATTGTTGGTTCTACCAGCTTAGAGATGGCGAGTAAACCATCTGGTATTACTCCACCTGCATCTGCTCAAAACCCTCAATCCCATCGTTCTGTGGCTTCTGCTTCTGAGATAAATGTCGTTTCATTTGATAAAGTAAATTCTCAATAGTAACCTGGAATCAAGAACAAATGAAAAGGTAATAAAAATAAAGATCCCTCTTTGTAGGATAAACAAACAAATCAGTCTTCTGATGAGAAAAAAAACCTCAATATCCTTGCTTGATTTGCAACGAGGAACATTTTACACGTGATTGTCCTCATTGCGCCAAAGTGACTCAATTTCTTAAGTCCTCCAGCTCTCCCGCAAAGTTGACCGACCAGTTTCCTAATCAAGAGACTCATATGGTTGCTCATGACCCATATTCCTCTAACATGGTTGTGATGCTTTCCTCCTCTAACCTAAGATTTGATGTTTTGATAGCTAATCAGAACAAGGATTATGGTAATGTGAATCCACCAAACGGTCAGGATACTGATCAACCTGCCAGTAGGCACCATCCTCATCAGATCCCACAATGTCTTCGATTCTTACTGAATTGATTATTAACATCTGAAGGATGTTATTCATAATTTAGGTTTCAACCCTCACACAAGAGTTTCTTAGAATTATAACATATTTGAAGACTATTGATTTTCCACAACTTGGGGTCTAGGTTACAGTCTTAAAATCATTGACGCTACCAAACGGATAATCTCAACCATAAACTACTTTTCATAGCAAAAATATAAAGCAGTAAATCACACATGCATAAAACATAGACAATTTTTTAATTTTTCAACCCAACTTCGCTATATTAGAAACATATAATACAATAGTATAGGACTCTTGTACAAGGGATAATGGCCCTCATACATCCACTAGTACAAGATACAAACTGGGACTTGGTTTCAGTCCATCGACAACCAATATGTCCTCAACAAGATACTTTGGCCATCTGTATGTCGCATGCTCTCTCATCTCCTCTCAGTCATACCCTATACCTGCTCAGTCCTTCGCCTCCCGATCTGCAACTTCTCCCTCTATCAATGCTCCAATTTCATATGGCCATTGAATATTTGCTATCTAATATTCTTTCTAGTTTTTCCTTCATCCATCAAGACCACAAAACATCGATGCTCCTATCGAGTTGCTCGCCACTCCACTTGTGAACAACTTTAGATCTGCCCATTGCTGCTCCTCAACACTCAGGGACTTCAACCCACTATGGTCTTTCTGTGCTACTCCGATGAAGACCAAAATAGGGCATGGAGGGCTACCACCTATAAAGGCAAGATATCCATCTACCACAATGAACATGGGCTAGGAGGAATTCCCTTCATCTATTGTAGAGGTCCTTCTCCACACACAAGTCTCGGGCTTCCCAACTACTCCCCTGGTTCGTCAACCCTTCAACTCAACAACTGCCTCTCTCGCAACTACCTTTTTCCATCAAGGTGATACTCATCAGGCTCCAACTTGGACACTATAACGCTTTCCCTTAAAATCCCATAAGTTCCCAATCTCATCCACACTTGGTCTTCCCTCACACTACCCTCCAACAGTCCATGAGAGACCAAGTCCTCAATGTGTCCTGACCTAGGGCACCATCAATCCATCATATATGGGTCCATATGCAACACACCTTGCTATTGTCCTCTTGCCTTCCGATTCGATGTGCCTTTTTTCACCTTGGCTGCTTGGTAGGCCTCCCAAATATCAACGTGGGCTCCTCCAAACAACTCCTAAGGCCTCCTATAAGCAACCCACAAACTAACCCAAGCAATGGTCAACACTTTGATCCAATGCACAACCGTCTTCTTATGATCAATCATTGTTGAATCTGTCACTGGTTTAGGGCCTCTAACCACAAGGTTTTCCCATCCTCTTTGAATTCCATAGGTTCCATATCAAACTTATCCAAAACTGGTCCTAAACTAGGATCCAACACTCATCTACACTATTGTCCAAGTCTGTGTTAATTATTGTTACCCCGGTGATTATTTAGGGAACATTCATCTACTATAATAGCCCCCAATCAACCACTAAAACAACTCTCCTTGGCTGCAGCTTGCCCTTGGAGGAATGCTAGCACCCCTAGTTGGTGTTCTGGGCATCTATAGCCCTTAAACTACTCCACGTTTCCCTCTAAATACAAGGCAGGAGCCATGAACCACCTACAACTGAACACACTGCCCCCTCCTCCAAGAGTTCTGCACCCGGTAATTCCAGCCAACACTTCTCTTATGAGTGTTTCTCAACCTACTCTTTCTCCTCTTCCTACACCAACAATTGAAAAATAGGCTAGCCCTTATGTTAGTGGGTTAGGTCTTCTTCAATAGCCTAATTATCATTATGTTAGGTACCCTCCACATGGAGGTAAGTTTCCTCCATCATCCCCTCCCCCTCTAGTAGGAGCGAAACCTGTTGTTGGTGTACCTCAAATTGGTAACCATCCTTATTATAGTCCTCCTTATCCTGGGATGACTACTAGTGTTTGGCATTCTACCTTTTGCATTCAACCTGTTTCGATGTTGGGTTCATTGTTTGTTTCCCAACCTATGCAATCTTCATCTCAAGCTACTATTCCTTAATATTTACGTCAACAAGCTCAAATTCATGAAACTCAACCTCTATACACTGTGATGGCATCTCAACCCGTTCCTTCAGTATTTGGTACCTCTCAGGTCCCACTTACTCAACCTTTACAAGTTCCTTTGCAATCTCAATCAATTTCACAAGGTATTCCTCAAATTTCAATAGGGAGGACTGTCTATGGTATGGCATAGTCTCAATTGAACCCTCTTTATCATGGGACAATGAAAACTCCCATCAAGAAACAATATAGACCATATCAGGGTATTGCTTAGGTTCCTTTTGAAGGCAAGCAAATTTATGGTTATCCTGGGGTTGGTCAACAAGATAACCTGTATTCTGGTTCTCAGAATCCTCGTTATTCAAGTACTAAGGTTCTTTATTACCAAAACCCTCCTTATCCAGGAATGCAGGCACCTATTTCCTAGGCTATTCCTTCATATATAGGTCACCCTCCATTGGACTTTAATCAATAGTTTCCATTTGTGGCCACTCTTGAGTTGCCGGATTTGTCTTGGCTCACCAATTACCCCATCACGCATTTTCCTTGTTGGCCGATTATTCCTACCAAATTGCCTTATGATATCCCTAAATTCAATGGGAATATAGGAGAAGACCCGTCGATGGATGTATTGTATTATCTATGGTGTTCATCAAACTCCCTTAACGACGATTCTATTCGACTTCCTCTTTTACAAAGAACGCTTACAGATACCACTGCTAAATGGTATATTGAGTTACCTAGAGCATCATTCCATGATTTCAACTCCTTGGCCACAACCTTCCTCACACACTACCAGTTTCCCATTAGATATGAAACCGGAATGAAACTATTAACCAACTTCAAACAATCCGATTCCACTCACATTTTAGATCACATTCATGAGTGGAGACATTGTCGCCAATTGGTCAAAACTTATGTTCCCAATAAATTGTTGGTGGAATGGCTTACCAAATATCTGTTGGAACCCATAACAAAAGATGTGGCGAAAGGGGGAGTCGTGACTGAAGAGAAAGTAATTGCTCGTGTGCAATATTTGGATATTGTTTATACCCAATTTGGCATATTCTATGATAAGATACCAAATGCTCCAAGACATTTGACTACTATTCCTCCGTTGCCTGGTAAAGAATCTAATCATTCGGATGGAATTATTGGTTCTACAAGCTTGGAGATGGCGAGTAAACCATCTGTATTACTCCACCTGCATGTGCTCAAAACCCTCAATCCCATCGTTCTGCGACTTCTGCTTCTGAGATAAATGTCATTTCATCTGATAAAGTAAATTCTCAATAGTAACCTGGAATCAAGAACAAATGAAAAGGTAAGAAAAAGAAATATCCCTCTTTGTAGGATAAATAAACAAATCAATCTTCTGATGAGAAAAAAAAACCTCAATATCCTTGCTTGATTTGCAACGAGGAACATTTTACACGTGATTGTCCTCATTGCACCGAAGTGACTCAATTTCTTAAGTCCTCCACCTCTCCCGCAGTGTTGACCGACCAGTTTCCTAATCAAGAGACTCATATGGTTGCTCATGACCCATATTCCTCTAACATGGTTGTGATGCTTTCCTCCTCTAAGCTAAGATTTGATGTTTTGATAGCTAATCAGAACAAGGATTATGGTAATGTGAATCCACCAAATGGTCAGGATACTGATCAACCTGCCAGTAGGCACCATCCTCATCAGATCCCACAATGTCTTCGATTCTTACCGAATTGAATATTAACATCTGAAGGACGTTATTCATAATTTAGGTTTTAACCCTCGCACATGAGCTGCTTAGAATTATAACATATTTGAAGACTATTGATTTTCCACAACTTAGGGTCTAGGTTAGAGTCTTAAAATCGTTGATGCTACGAAACGGATAATCTCAACCATAAACTACTTTTCATAGCAGAAATATAAAGCAGTAAATCACACATGCATAAAACATAGACAAATTTTTAATTTTTCAACCCAACTTCGCTATATTAAAAACATATAATACAATAGTATAGGGCTCTTGTACGAGGGATAATGGCCCTCATACATCCACTAGTACAAGATAAAAACTGGGACTTGGTGTCAGTCCATCGACAACCAATATGTCCTCAACAAGATACTCTAGCCATCTGTTTGTCGCATGCTCTCTCATCTCCTCTCGGTCATACCCTATTCCTACTCAGTCCTTCGCCTCCCGATCTGCAACTTCTCCCTCTATCAATGCTCCAATTCCATATGGCCATTGAATATTTGCTATCTAATATTATTTCTAGTTTTTCCTTCATCCATCAAGACCACAAAACATCGATACTCCTATCGCGTTGCTCGCCACTCCACTTGTGAACAACTTTAGATCTGCCCATTGCTGCTCCTCAACACTCAGGGACTTCAACCCACTATGGTCTTTCTGTGCTACTCCGATGAAGACCAAAATAGGGCATGGAGGGCTACCACCTATAAAGGCAAGATATCCATCTACCACAATGAACATGGGCTAGGAGGAATTCCCTTCATCTACTGTAGAGGTCCTTCTCCACACACAAGTCTCGGGCTCCACAACTACTCCCCTGGTTCGTCAACCCTTCAACTCAACAACTGCCACTCTCGCAAATACCTTTTTCCATCAAGGTGATACTCATCAGGGTCCAACTTGGACACTATAACGCTTTCCCTTAAAAGCCCATAAGTGCCCAATCTCATCCACACTTGGTCTTCCCTCACACTACCCTCCAACAATCCATGAGAGACCAAGTCCTCAATGTGTCCTGACCTAGGGCACCATCAATCCATCATATATGGGTCCATATGCAACACACCTTGCTATTGTCCTCTTTCCTTCCGATCCAATGTGCCTTTTTTCACCTTGGCTTCTTGGTAGGCCTCCCAAATATCAACGTGGGCTCCTCCAAACAACTCCTAAGGCCTCCTACAAGCAGCCCACAAACTGACCCAAGCAATGGTCAACACTTTGATCCAATGCACAACAATCTTCTTATGATTAATCATTGTTGAATCTGTCACTGGTTTAGGGCCTCTAAACACAAGGTTTTCCCATCCTCTTTGAATTCCATAGGTTCCATCTCAAACTTATCCAAAACTGGTCCTAAACTAGGATCCAACACTCATCTACACTATTGTCCAAGTCTGTGTTAATTACTGTTACCCTGGTGATTAGTTAGGGAACATTGATATACTATAATAGCCCCCAATCAACCACCAAAACAACTCTCCTTGGCTGCATCTTGCCCTTGGTGGAATGCTAGCACCCCTTGTTGTTGTTCTGGGCATCGATATCACTTAAACTGCTCCACGTTTCGCTCCAAATACAAGGCAGGGCCCGTGACCCACCTATAACAACACACACTGCCCCCTCCTCCAATAGTTCTGCACCCAATCTACCTCCAGAAAACCTAAACCAATCTCTCTTCTCCTCAACTTCTCCAACAAGGTCCACAACTTCCTCTCAACTGTTCGGATCCCAGACCTTGGGCAAAGCTAGCCCTTCTCCTACCTCACTAGTCTGCCCTTCTTCCTTGCTGACTACCTAGCAATCTCATCCTAGGAAACAACCCTTAGTAGCCACAAGATAACCTCCTTAACTAGGTATGCTTCCCCTACAACACTTGGCCTACCATAGACCCTCATGTTGTCTCTAGGGCTCCTTCACATTCTCCTCGGCCTCCTTGTCTAGCTGCTGCTAACCTCCAAAATTACGACTTCCTTTTTTAGAGTATTTCCCACACAATGGATGCCTAAAAAATATCAATTTTCCTCTTATTTATACCAAAATAGAGGGCTCAATTTCACATTTTAAGTGACACATCCATTGGCTCTCAAGACGACCTACTTGATAACCAATAACTAGTCAACTTCAAAAATTCATATCTCTCTGATGACAACTCAAATTTGGACAATTTTTATTGCATTGGAATGGTCTTTCCAAGCACTATCATCCTCATCCATAACATGTCATAAATACATAAATTTATTTTCCCAAATCGTGATGGGTTCCAAGCCCACAAGAAGCCCTTGTGGTGCTTTGTCCTTCAAATCCTAAACCCTAGGGCTTGGATTACCTTCCAAGCTACACAAATAAAAAAATACTTGGCTTAGTCTCCATCGGCCATGTCGACTCTTGAGATGCTGCAAAATTTCCTTGCCCAAACGAAGGCTTTACTTTTAGCTATTGGATGTGTGGATCCATCAGATTCCAACCTTGTTGTTTTCTCTCATGAAAAATATATCCCCCGACTTCCATCTCAATTAGCTTTTATAATCTAATTCATCGTTCGTGGCAAGAATATCCATCATTCTATCACAGATGAGGGAGCCTCGACTTGCATTATGTCCATTTATTGCTAGAAGGTGATTGCTTCTCCTCAACTGAGTTAGTCACCTACTACATTGAAAGCCTTTGACAGGATAAGATACAAACCTTGTGGGATTTTGAACTCCCTTCAAGTTGAATTGGGGGAAAAAACTGTATCCATATAAGTCAAAGTTATTGACGGAACTCTCGATTACAATATTCTGTTGGGACGTATGTGGGTTTTCCATGGCTGTTGCCATTTTGAATTATTTTCTTGTGATCATCTCTCTTCATAAAGGCGGGATTGTAGCCATATACAAACTCACCTTTTTCACCTCTGATTCACATGTTACTGGAAGTGTCCCTCTTGTTGGGGAAACTCTACAGTCATATCATCATGTCAAAATTGGATTGTTGAAGGATTCTTCACTCATGGGAACCTTTTCACTCCCTCCTCCTCTCCTTCCAGGAAACTCATCTTGAGTAGCCTATATCAACATGATATCATCTTCTACTATCTTGGCCAATCCATGGATTTTACCAGATGAAACTGACATCAAAAGTTTTGGCGATTGAATGTCGCTAAGCCCCCTTGAGCTAGATTACCAAGCCATTTATTCGGCTTGTGTGATTTCTTCCTTTGATTTGCTTAATTGGGTAGAAAAATCAACAGATTATGGTAAGTCTTCTAATCCTTTCTCGTGTGTATTCCATACCAATGAAAGCATCATGGAGATCATGATGTCAGGTGATGCGACCAGGGATGAACATCACCATCATTCCTCCTTACCTGATTCCAATGAGGATAGCCTCAATGATGTATAATCGCCCCATTTTGTCGAACTTTTTATGAATTTCATGTCTATTCATGAGCCTAATTCAGAAAAGAACCTATCGTATATCAAAGATGATACCTCATGATATTTCCATTACGAAGGTGTTGTTGAAAATCTACTCATTGGAGCATATTGTTCTCCATCTGAGATCGAGACTTATCGAGCCCTTTTTCGTGGGTTATGATATGTCTTTTCCTGGACCTACGAGGAGATGCCAAGTATCAACCCGAATATAATTTTACTTTAAATTAAGATGTGTCATGACGCCAAACCAGTTTGGCAGCGCCTCTGCCTGGTCCATCCCAAGAAGGATGCTAGTATTAAGGCTAAAGTTGAAAATATTCTTCGAGTTGGTTTCATACACCTTGTTCCTTTAACTCATTAGGTGTCAAATGTAGTCCATGTCATGAAGAAACAGGGCACCATTCACGTGTATGTCAATTATCAGGATGTAAATCATGCAT
>APFE030992914.1:0-38830 GCA_000404065.3 Pinus taeda
GTTGCTTTGCTTTAAGTTTGAGTTGTTTTTCAGTTTTTTGCTTTCTTTTCATTTCAGCAGCAAGGATACTGGGCCATTGTCATTAGTTCACTATTTGATGCATTTATTTTCTCTTAAGAATTGATTTCATTTTAGTTATTGTAAAGCTTTCCTTTGAGCACTTTCAAGTTTAGAATCCATCACCGCCTACACTCCATACTTCATTTTCATCCTCACCATCACACATTAAGGAAAAATAAATCCAAAAACAACTAAAAAAGCTTAAAACGACAAAAGACTAAGGAAATGGTTATCTAGTACATATAGTACACTTCACTTCGTCAGTTTACGAACCCCGGGTTGACATTTAAATAGCAATTTAGATCACACTAAATTGACCAAACATTACCTTTACCTGATAATGTGTTGAAAACAATATTAATAAGGGGCATGAAGGAACAATGGATCGAAACATTAAACATCATGGGAAAAGGAGATATTTATCTAGAAAGATTTGTTGACATTATTGATTTATGTATTAGGAGCTGGAGAGGCAACACAAGATTAAAACTGATAGAACATGATCAGTTTGTAAGAAACAATAAAATCTCGTCAGAAGGAGTAACGCGTGTGGAAATTGGAAATTTATTGGAAAATTTTAAAACTGATATACTAGGGACACTAACTACACAACTGGATATTTTGCAGGCCAAGCAGAAGCAAATGGAGGCAAAATAGAATTTGGCAATCTTCTATCCCAGATGCAAGAAAAAGCATAGCCATAAGGAGTGCCCACTGGATGTTGTCCAAACATGCGCCATCTGTACAAAAGATCACCCTACGGAAAGCTGTCCCTCACTTCCTCGACCGAAAGCAGTATATAAGGAAGCAGAAGAAGAGCCAGAATCTGTGTATTTTCTCAACCAGCGCCGTCAGTGGCAGCCACGACAATCTGGTATGTTTCTAGACCCAACTTCTTCTTTTCAGCCTCCACATTATAATTCTCAACAGTATAACATGTGGTAAAGTCAATTCCAACCCCCATTTCCAAACTGGTCACCACAGTCGTTTCCTTCCTCAAACCCGTGGCTGAATTAGGCAAGCCAATCTGGTTGGCCGAACCTTCCTTATACCCCACCATATTGGAAAAACAACCCTTACCCACCACAATGGACTCCCCCTACTTCACAAAGCTCAGCTTGGCAGACAAACTGGCAGAGACTAATGCATCAGCCAGTAGGAACCATTCCTCTCCCTCAACCTACACTGCCAGCCTTACAACAAAATCCCCAGTCTAATCTGAGACCGTAACTCCCAGCCCAACCCAACCCTAATCTAAATAACAGACCAGACCAATCTCTCCAAATCATAGAAACACCAGAAGTAGGAGCCGATCTGAGGGAGTGTAATGATCTTCAGTTAAGATCTGGGTGTATTATTCAAACCGAGGGAGATAAGACACTTCAGGTTGAAGATCAGTTACCCAGAGAACATCTGTCCCACGAAAAGGATGTGAATAAAAAAAAAAACTCATAATCAAGCAACCACATCCTCTCCCACATTCCCAGAATGATTATTCATACCTCGACCTATACAACATCCTGATTTTGACATTCTGGGAGAATTACAAAATTTGTACATAAAAATTCCATTCCTCCAAGCCATTCAAGACATCCCGATATACGCAAAAACTATCAAAGTATTGTGCATAAAAAGACCAAGGAGGAATATAACAAATAATCCAAGATTCCAAGTAGTCGGCACTCTATCTGACTTATTATCAGGAAAAGAAACACCCATTAAATACGAAGACCCAGGAAACCCAATAGTAACTGTCCAAATTTATGGTTAGACCCTATCCAATGCCTTAGTTGATCTTGGAGCTGCAATCAATATCTTAACAACCACCACTTGCCAAAAGTTAGGCATTACATCTGTAGAACCCACCTCTACCTTGTTAGAATTGGCTAACCGATCTGTGGTTAGGCCAGAGGGCATACTACATGATGTCATCGTCTCTGTTGACTCCTAGGAATATCCAACCAATTTTCTGATAATAAATCCCAAAACTCGACTTGATGGACATCCATTGATTTTGGGAAGACCTTGGATCACCACTGTCGATGCCTATATTAGCTGTCGGCAAGGAAATATGATCATAACCAGGGGAACATATATCAAGAACTTAGTTCTATATCCCCCAGCGCAGCCAAGTGTCACAATAGTTAAAACTAATAGGCACCCTGTATCATACCTTACTGATAACATTAGATCTCCATTAACTATACAAGAAGCACTTGATTTAAAAGACCAAATAGAAGATGATGCCATTAATAATTTCATTAGTCAAACTGAACTCACATCTTGCACACAATGTCATATGATAAAAGCAGCTTTTGATAATGAATTAGAAGAAGATCCTTTGAAGGATACACATGATCATACAATCCTTGTCACCTCTGTTGCAAATAGTAAAATTGCGGAAATTGAACCAGGAAAAACCTTAAATATTAATGCCAACCTCACATCCGAACAAGAAACGAAGCTCATCCATGAGTTAAGGAAATATAAAGAAGCATTTGTAGGGGACTACCCTGATATGAAAGGAATTTACCCCCAGTTATGTACACACCACATTTACATAGAAAAAGATGCGAGACCTGTTTGACAGCTTCAGAGAAGACTAAATCCTCATCTAAAAGATGTGGTAAAAGCTGAACTTCAAAAACTTTTAGATGTTAATTTTATCTACCCTATCTCTGATAGTAAATGGGTCTCCCCGCTTGTGGTTGTACCAAAAAAGAATGGGAAATGGAGAATCTGTGTGGACTACAAGGAGCTAAATAAAGCAACACAAAAAGACCACTTCCCTCTCCCATTCATCAACCAAGTATTAGACACTTTGGCAGGAAAGAAATTCTTTTCTTTCCTCAATGGCTTCAGTGGGTACAATCAAATATAGATTGCCCCTGAAGACCAAGACAAAACTACTTTTACTTGTCCTTGGGGAACATTTTCCTACCAAGTTTTACCTTTTGGCTTATGCAATGCTCCTACCACATTCCAAAGGGCTATCCTTAGCATTTTTGTAGACTTAATAAATGAAGGAATTGAAGTATATATGGATGACTTTACACCATACGGAGATGATTTCGATCCAACGTTGGATACACTAGAAAAAGTCCTACAACGCTGCATTGCTACCAAGCTTTTTTTAAGCCATGAAAAATGTTATATGATGATGACGGAAGGACTTATCCTAGGACACTATATTTCAGCAGCTGCCATTCAGGTAGACCTAGCCAAAATCCAAATACTTTTGCTTATTCCTACTCCCACCACTCAAACAGAGGTACGTAGTTTTCTTGGATTTTCTGGTTATTATAGGAGGTTTATAGAACATTATTCACGTATTGCTACACCTTTGTATGCACTAACTGGTAACGTTGATTTTCTTTGGACAGAAAAATGTGAATGTGCTTTCAAGGATCTGAAGAAGCTCGTATCCACAGCCCCAGTCCTTCGAGGACCAAATTGGGATTTTCCATTCCAGATATCATATGATGCCTCAGATACAACCATTGGAGCGGTCCTTGGGCATGAAGAGGATAGAAAACCATATGCAATTTATTACATTAGCAAAAATTTATCCCCTACTGAATTAAACTACATTGTTATTGAAAAAGAATTTCTAGCTGTAATACATGCTGTCAATAAGTTCAGACATTACATTACTGGATATCCTGTTATCTTGTACACAGATCATTTTGCCATAAAATATTTAGCAAACAAGCCTGTCACAAATGGAAGAATAACTAGATGGCTAATTTTATTGTAGGAATTTGATATTTCAATCAAGGATCGACCTGGAAATGAAACTCCTGTAGCCGATTTTCTCTCAAGAATGCCAAAGCCAATTGATGCAGTAGCAGTTGAAGATCAATTTCCGGACAAGCATCTGTTTGCTATGGTTGTTCAAACACCCTGGTATGCTGATGTTGCCAATTACCTAGTAGTAGGTAAGCTACCAAAGCATCTAACCCCTAATGAGCGGAAATAGATTGTTCAGGGGAGTACTCGATTTTCTTGGATTGGGAGCTATTTGTTTTGCACAGGGACAGGCATGCATATTAGGAGATGCATTCGAGAGGATGAAATATTTGACATTTTGAAAGCCTGCCATGACAGACCATGTGGTGGACATTTCTCCAATTGCAAAACTGGACATAAAGTGCTATAAACAGGGTATTATTGGCCCACGATTTTCAAAGATGTAAAGAAATTTGTCCAAGCCTGTGATAGTTGCCAGAGAGCAGGATGCCCTAGTCAGTCTGTGATATGCCTCTAAAACCACAGCTAGTTATCGAATCATTCGAGCGATGGGCTCTTGATTTCGTTGGACCAATCAACCCATCATCAAACCAGAAAACATATATTTTGGTGGCAATAGAATATGTCACCAAGTGGGTTGAAGCAGAGGCATTGCCAAGAGCTATAGAGGACTCTATCATACAATTCCTATTCCATCTATTTATACATTATGGCCTTCCAAGAGAGATAATTATAGATGGTGGACCACAGTTTGCTGGAAACAGAATAGCTGCAACACTCAACAACTATCATGTCCAACATAAAATCACTACTCCATACCACCCACAGGCAAATGGGCAGGTAGAAAGCAACAATAAAATAATAGAAACAATCCTGACGAAAACTGTTGTATCACATAGACGTGATTGGGCTGCCAGACTACCTGAAGCACTGTGGGCTTACAGAACAACATGGAGGAGTACCACTGGTTACTCACCTTATCAACTAGTGTTTGGAAAACAACCCATTTTCCCCATAGAATTTGAAATCCAAACATTATGAATAGCACAGGAAGTTGGCTTAGACCTAACTGAGGCACAGATTAATCGACTACAGGAGATCAATGAGATGGATGAAATTAGGCTCTCTACACTTCAAAGCACTGCTCTAATCCAGTAGCAGAGCCAAATGGCATGATGCTCTCATTAAAAATAAATTCTTCCACGAAGGAGACTAGGCTCTTTTGTACGACTCCAGGTTTCAGGACTTCCCCGGGAAACTCCAGACTCGTTGGTTGGGACCATATGAAATCCAGAAGGTACATGACAATGGTACCCTTAATTTAATCACTATTGATGAATCTGGATATGCCTTCAAGTCAAATGCCCACCGAGTTCATCTCTATCACAAACCACTCACTCGGGAGTCCTTCTGCCGGCAGCTACGCCAAGATTCAAATATGGAGATTTTGGGGGAGGAAGAGAAGTCTTCCTCACCTGTAATTCATTAAGGAATTTACTTCTCTTTACAGTTTGTACATAATTTCTTTTCTTGAATCATTTTTGTACATATTTTTGAATCAACGTTTTGCTGTTACGATTTCTGCTGTTCCTTTTCCAAAAGAACAACATTTTTCTAATTTCTGTTGTTCCTTTTCCAAGGGAACAACATTTTTTATTTCTGTTGTTCCTTTTCCAAAGGAATGGCATTTGTGTGTTTTTGTTGTTCCTTTTTCCAAAGGAACAACATTTTTAATTTCTGTCGTTCCTTTTCAAAAGGAATGGCATCTGTGTATTTTTGTTGTTCCTTTTTCCAAAGGAATGGCATTTCTATGTGTTTCACTGTTCCTTTTCCAAAGGAACATCATTTTCGATTTCTATTGTTCTTTTTCCAAAGGAACGACATTTCTGTGTGTTTTATTGTTCCTTTTCCAAAGGAACAACATTTTCGATTTCTGTTGTTCCTTTTCCAAAGGAACGACATTTCTATGTGTTTTGCTATTCCTTTTCCAAAGGAACAAAATTTTCGATTTCTGTTGTTCCTTTTCCAAAGGAACGTCATTTGTATGTTTTTGTTGTTCCTTTTCCAAAGGAAAAGGAACAACATTTTCGATTTCTATTGTTCCTTTTCCAAAGGAACGACATTTGTATGTTTTTGCTATTCCTTTTCCAAAGGAACAACATTTTTTATCTCGGCTATCCATTTTCCAAAGGAACGACATTTGTTTGTTTTTCTATTCCTTTTCCAAAGGAACAAAGTTTTTCATTTCGGCTGTTCGTTTTCCAAAGGAACGACATTTGCTGGTTTTGTTGTTCCTTTTCCAAAGGAACAACATTTTTTATTTCTGCTGTTCCTTTTCTAAAGGAACAAAATTTTTGTGTGTTTTGCTATTCCTTTTCCAAAGGAACAACATTTTTGATGTCTGTTGTTCCTTTTCCAAAGGAACAACACCTATGTGTGCTGTTGTTCCTTTTCCAAAGGAACAACATTTGTGGACTTTTTTTGTTCCTTTTCTAAAAAAGAACACCACTTTTATGCTCTTGATCTCCCTGTGAAACAACTTGTTCCTTTTGTTGTTTTAAATTGAGGATGCTTATTGTTCTTGTTCTTTCAAGTCTTTTGGAATACAACTATGCACTTATAAAATGAAAAAAACATCACAACATACTGAAATCAGTCAATCATAAATTGCTATCTTTATAAGAAATTTCCCTGAATTTGTAAGAGGACAGAAGGAAGGACATGCTTATGCATCATCTTTTGTTGTCATTGTTCTACTAATTCTGCTCTGATTGGTTATCTCTATCATGTTGGTCCCTTTTAATCCTCTTTGATTATTATTCAGGAATAAGTGCAAAGGGTTTATATCTTCCTATTGGGATGTTAAGACTTCTTCCACCATTCCTACTCTTAAGGAGTGTTGAACCACCCTTTGTGTATTAATAGGGAAGGCACTTTATGAAAAAGAAAGAAAAAAGAGAAAACATGACTTATAAATTGTCAAATGCAGGATAGGGAGTCTCATTAAGATCTGGCCTACCATGATCATGAGGACGAAACTGAAGTGGCATTCCCTTTATGGCCACCACACTAGGGATATGGTCCAAAAAGTATATCAAATAAACAACCCTTAGAACAGGAGGTCTCAACACGAGCCGGCCTACCCACTCTTCGCTCCTTCCTCGTGAATGGCATTATGGCTAACTGGTCACCAAGCCAGCATAATGGCCTACATTTTGACATTACACAAATGTTCCCTAGGCATACACAAATGATCATGGTTCCATGGGTGAAATAAACAACTCTGCCAAGGTTATGGACACCTGTCGGCAGCAGAGCACTGTTAATGGTATTGAAGTCGCATTATTTACACCAATAGGTAAGTTATTAGCACCCTTCTGTTTCTTATGTCGTGGTAATCAATTATATGTTATTTCCCCAACCATACAACGCATGAATATATATTATCACCAATCATGACAGAACAATTGACAATGATCGCATGAGACTCTCTATTTACGGCAAATGGCTTATTCCCAACCTTGCATCATATCACCATAGTCTCTTACATATTAAGCGACAGAACTCTACACCTCGATTTCAGTAATATGCTACTTTTGTAAACATGGCATATTGCCATACGTTGTTCCTTAAAGACTTTGTTGCATAGCAGGCACTGCTCCTTTATTTGACGGCTGGGACAGCCTATCACATTGCGGGGGGGGAGGTTAACCTCATCATTCCCTGGATTACGTGTCAGCTCACTATTCGGGAAGTTGTGTACTGGGGTATAACACGGCTCAATGGTATACTATTTCTTTTTATTTTGTTTTTTCTGCATGACTTGCTGTTTAAATCCATTTCCATTGTATACTCTGCAACATTAGAGTTTGAACGAGTCTTGCGTCTGTCAGCCTCTCTGTGTTTCAACAACGCAAACAGCTTCCGTTCCTTTAAGAGTTTACAACGAAACCATGGGAGGAAGATTGATTCGGCGAGAACCGCAAGTGTTAACAGTCTCTACTGCTGCCCGGGAAATCTTGGGAAGAGTAGGGTCACTGACCTATCTTAACCGCTTGCAGGAGTCTAACGAGACAGTGGCAATTGAATTCTTGTAGAACTTCCAAGAGGACGACTCCATAGTGAGGGGGATACGCATAGCAATCACCGACAACATAATCGCAGAAGTCTCAGGACTGCCAGCCACTGGACCAGTATCGACGTTAAAAAAGGAGAGATTGCAGAAGATTATAGAAATCTTCCAGGACGAAGAACAAAGCCTAACAATTCAAGGAAAGGGGGTTCTGCTAGCAGCACTAGGAGAGCCGTGGCCAAAATTAGCGAAGACCATCCAAGGTTACATCACCTGTGAGGGTAGAAAAGATGGGGTAAGACCACGACACCTTAAACTCTTAGCTGTACTAAAACAAAAATGCTCTATAAATTTACCTGCATTGTTGAATTCATTACTTCATGATGTTGCACGGAGCATAAAAAAGGCACAGCATGTAGAGTCAGTTGTTAGTCATCATCGGTTGATTCGGTTGATAGTCAACCATAGCCTCACCCAGCAACAGCGCAGCCGGGAAGAGCTAATTGCCATTATAAATGGGGGATTTGCCACACCATCCCCAAAATGGAAACATGTCACTAGCACACCCGAGCGTCAAGAAAAATTCAAGAAACCAGCAAAGTGTAAACAGGCCACCAACACACCTGAGCAACCAGAAAAGTGCAGGAAATTGGTCCGGCTAGCATGGCTACAAGTGGGGCTAGAGAAGCCCCAAGAAAGCACTAGCCAACCGAAAGAAATAGAAGATGAGAAACCCCCACGGCCAGGAAAGGAATACAATGAGAAAGAAATGCAGGAAGAAGAGGCAGAGCAATCTGCAAAAATAAATGCAGGAAGAAGAGGCAGAGTAATCTGCAGAAGAAAAAGAAGAGGAGGCAGAGCAATCTGCAGAAGAGGAAGAAGAAAAAGAGGTAGGACAATCTACAGAAGAAGAAGAAGAAAAAGAGGAAGAAGACGAGCAATCAGAGGAAGAAGGAGACAAAGAAGAAGAAGCCGAGCAATCCGAGCAAGAGGAGGAAATGGAATAGTTAGAAGGCAGCCCGTTGTAGGACCCATTGGGAGAAGATGAATTGGCCAAAGTTTTGGCCAATATGGGTGAATATGGCCAACCTTCCAGTCCATCAGATCTCCATGCCGGAGAGAAACCCCAGTAGAAAAATGCACCCGAAGAATCACATGCAAAGGAGGCAGAAGAAGAAAATCTGCCTGTTCATGATGAAAAGATGACAGGAGATACTAAATAGGAACAATCTGTTCCTAACCAGAAGGCACCAGAAGAAATTCCAAAGGAAATAAGGGCAGAAAAAAAAGTCACCCAAGAAATAACAGAACCAATTAGGGTTCTTTCCCTGGAATATCCAGAGCAAAACAGTGAAGAAACACCCCAAGAAGAAAATCAGGAAAATAGCCACAGTCCAGGCCGCAGTGAACAGCCTGCTGTTCCTTCTAAGGAAATGGTGGAAATAAGGGAATTGTGAAAGGAACAACAAAGATTATTGAACATAATAGTCTAGCTCCACCATTAGATTAGGATTCTAAAGGCAAGGCAAAGGGTAAAAGGACTTCGAGAAGGAAAAATGTGGCCACTCCAACAAAACCCCTCAAGGCCAAGGGGCGGAGGACCAAAATCCATCCTGTTGTTCAAAACCCCGTCAAAAGCCAAGCTGCTGTTCCAAATGATGTTGAGAAACAGACTGCTATTCCAATTGAAAAGGAACAACAATGGATTGATGTTCGTGTTAAAATAGAAATGGATGAAATGTTGACCTGTGATAAGGAAATTCAGATGGAGGCACCACTTTTGGGAGTAATAAGGGTTATGAACTCAAAGCAGTGCAATAAGAAAGTTCAGGTAAAGCTCTCGGCCTCCATTGCTGCATGGAAAAGGGATCCAAAAATAGTAATCCTACAAAAGGGTTTGAAGCAAGCTCATCAAGAAGCATAAAAGCTTAGAGAGGAAACGGTCCCCCGAGAAAAGTATGAAGAGCTACAGCAGCAGCTAAGGAACGTCAATCTATCCAAAAGCTAGGCCTTTGAAGGGTGGCAAAGGGAACAAGAGAGAGTCGTGAAGGTAACTCATAGGTTAGATGTAGTTATCAAATAGATGGATACCTTATGTTCTTTATACAATGCTGTCCTAGCATGTAGAGCCCCTGCTAAGAACTATGCCTTGCTTTAATGGAAAGATATTTGCAATTGAAAATAAAGGCTGTTAAAGTAGGTGCTCCCATACAAATTAACACCATCAATGATTTCATAAACTGTTGTAAACACTACGAGGTAAATGTTCAGAGACTATTGTGTGAATTTTATTTACATAACCTTGTACTAGAACAGGAGACCGAGCTGAACCCTGGCCCTTTTGTTGGGGATATTCAATTACAGGAATTTATTTCATTTGCAGTTAGTCAAATTAAATGGCTCAAAGCCTATAATGCTTTCCAAAGACAAGAAAATAGATTATATTTATGGATAAGAGTTGAGCCTAGGGATTCAGTACAATTATGGAGAAAACATAGAAACCTCATGAAGACTCCAGGAGTGATTGAAGCATTAGGACCCATGCATGAGGCAATCATTCAGCAGGGATTAGAATACTTTTCCTTTATCAAAGACCTTGCCATTGATGCAGCTAAATTCCGATATCGAATATCTAATCCGAATATCCAACTTAGAGAACCATTTAAGTATGAGAATTTTAAACTAGCTGCCAACCGCTTGCCCCTCTATGGCGAAATTGTTTTGAGGGCAGGGCCATCCTGGTTAGGATATAGGTTTCGGAGTCCAATTATTTGGCATCCTACACCCGGATACCAAGCCTTGTATGAGATGCCTGAGGGTCAGATAGGCCATTTCTTTGACTACCTAGTTACGCATCATGGCTGTAGGCCTTCACATGAGATTGCATCTCCAGCCTACTCACTCATTGCCTTACACGTCAACTACAATGTTTTCATGAAGCCATGGAAAAAGGTAAGCAGGGGGGTGTGTGGAGTACTAAAGAATGTATGTCTTTGATGGTTATTTCAGTATCTTTTCATTAGAACTTACAAGCTTTTTTGCATCATGAACTTAGAAAACGATAAAGAATTGTAATAAAACATGTGAGATTAATATGCAAGATGAGAACACTGACGATTGTCATTTCCTTATGCAGGAAGGAGAAAAATGAGAATTTGTTGTTCTAAAGGAAAAGACAAAGACGGGTTAACTACTTTCCCTTCGATGGGAGACCGCATGCAAACAAGATCAAAATGGATCAGCCCAGGAAAGGAAGCGGAGATATCAGCTCGGCGCAGAAAAGAGAAGAAATGACTGAGGGCTAACGGTTCTGCAAATCCCTTAGGATCCTTGATCCTGAGGGATCGCTGTTTTATCTATTTCTGCATTTAGATATCTCTATCATCACCCTTATATAAGGGGCAACACTGTTAGCCAAGGACAGATGTTATTATGCCTTTATGTAATTTCTTTTAAAGATCAAAACTTTGATCATCTTGTCTTGTTAAGAACTGCTCTACTATAATTTTACTTGATGCATTAATACAAACTTGGTTACTACTTCATCTTTGAGTCTGGAATAACTTCAAGCGGTGTACCCCTGGAGGCTAAGGGCCCGGCCCTGGAGGACACTTGCTCTTGTACCGTTACACATGGTTTTTGCGTGGTTTGCTTATCGACGTGATCTGGTAATCTGATGTGTTTTATAAAGTTTACATTACATGCTCTGTTGTGTTTAATCCATTAAGGTTTCTGAAGACAAAATTATTGTATTGACACTACATCATATTACTGTTCTTTTAGGTGTTGATATAATACGGTTAGTTTTTACAGAATACTGTTGTTGTTCCATTACAGAGCTTTTGTGTTGTGTGCTTGTTCCTTAACATTACAGAATTCATCTTGGAAGTTCTGTTCTTTGTGATTGTTGGATTCTTGAATACTATTTTTCTATCTTGAAATGAAATCGTATTCTTTCTAACCGAGGTGATAACTAAATCAGATTACTATTTGAGTCTGTTGTGTATATATGGTTTTTAGTGCTATTCCATAATGTATTAGTAATCATTGTTGTTCCATTTGTGTGTACATCTTTCAGAGTGAAGGATTGACTTTTGGTTCCTATAGATTATGATTAATGCAATTGATTTGATAGACTAAGATGTTATGGCTTGTTAGACTTAGTTGTTGTTCTATTTCTTGACAGTTGTTCCATTTCAAACTTGCTATTCCATTTTAGGTTTGTTGTTCCATTTCAGGTTTGCTGTTTGATTTCTTTGCCATTCCATTTCTTATCTACCGTTCCATTTCTTATCTGTCGTTCCATTTCTTGCTATTGCTGTGAAGAACGATCTCAGGTTGTAGTGAGCATTGACATCTGTTGTCCGGCTCCCAAACCCCTGATATGTTCTCTGATTTCCTTTTCCATCAGTTTCCAAATGGATGGGTTATTGCTACCGAACCCTTGACTGATAAATTGCTTAGTGTTTTGAACATGTGATTTAATATTTTGAAGTAGTTAAGCTGTAAACAAGCATCCATTTACTCTTGCATTTTCAAACATTGTGCTACTAGCATCACTCTGGCAAATGATAGCCTTAGACTGAGACACTCTTTGAATTAGCAAAACATTCCTGGATTGACATATTAATGTGAGGTAACTAGAGGTGAAAGAGACCCTTTTTATAGCTCCACACAACTCTTCTAATTGAATGCGAGATTCCTTTATTGAAACTAGTTTTCGAGTTACTCCCAGACACTTCGCCAGAGGAAGAACGACTAATTTATCTCGAAAGGCTTGATGAAACTCATTGTATTGTTGCATTAGTAACTGAAGCTCAAAATAAATGAATTAAAGCACAATACGGTAAAACTATTACTCCCCATATTTTTACTTAAGGTGACTTGGTCTTGTTATATGATCAAGCCCATGATAAATTGGGAGCTAGGAAATTTGAACCAATGTGGCATGGGCCTTACATTGTTAAACAAGTATTACAAAAAGGTGCCTATGAGTTGGTGGAATATGATGGAAATTAGTTGGCTAAGCCTCAAAATGGGCTTTACCTCAAGAAGTATTATGTGTGATTTCATGTAAGTACTTTGTACATTAGTGTGTAGTTTGGTTTTGGTGTATTTGTTTTCTTTTGCAAACATGTTTTCCTCTACTTAGCATGTGTTCTACTTGGTTTGCAGATGTCATCGAACCTTTATTTCAGTTTTCCTAATGGAGCTTGTTGTAGTACATGGAATTCATCTTTCGTCGCATGGGAAATCTATGATCCTAATGGTGAGTTAGTGAATTTACAAGGCACATTTTTAGGTCATACTACTAATAACATTATTGAATATAGTGCAGTTATCGAGCTTTTGTTTGAAGTCATTGCTCTTGGCATTAGAGATTCAGATGTTAATCTTGATTCACAACTCATTGTACTAAACTTAACAAACAATATTCAGTTAGAAACCCTCGGATTTTGAGAATGTATTTGCAAGTCCATATTTTAGAATGAGATTTTGATTATATTACTTATCAACATATTCCAAGACATTTGAACACATTAACAGATACATTGGCTAATTATGTATTAGAGAGACATTTGCGACATGTAAGACAAAACCATCGCATGGTGAACATAATAGGAAACATGTATATGTATATATTATATAATAATATATATATATTAATAATATGCAAAACATATTACACAGAATGTCAAAGACTAAGAGACGACTATTCGCCCACATGGTTCTCATGATAGCATGACACAACTCTAATGAATCGGTTTAGTAACTGTCACAGTCTAGCGGGTACCCATACAGTGTGCCTCTGATATCACAGTGGCACCTCATCAATTGAACCATATTCTGGAATGCCCCTTTTCAGGATATCCAGATTACGCTCCACCTCAATGATCGAATCTACTCCCTCCTCATAAGGACCATCCTCTATCTGGAATGCCACTCGCCTAGCTATTGGAGAAACCCCTATAGGTCTCTCTAGTCCAAAATCTAGAAAAATAGCAAGTATCAAATCTTAGTACACTTATAAAAAAATTAAAATATTCAAAACTTTAAAAACTAGTTTTTACCTACATAGTTCCACTGTGCACCTGGTGGAAGTAGAAGATCAGGATCTCCTTGTAAATTTGTTCCATCATATGCCCAATCATCTATCATGATTAGTTGTTGTTGCAGCCACCTAAAAAATATCGGGGGAAAAGACATCCACTAACCACCTCCCTGCCGAGGCATAATCTCACCCTACCGCATCAACCTTGGATCTCTGGGCACTAGTGCATCCAATTCTATCCGTTGATATCAAAACAATGACACATGTTCTAGGAAGAACACCACCAAAATGGATCCGAAACTGAATTGTTTAAGTCTGCCTAACTTGCACTTTGTAAGTTGGAACTTCATAAAAACCAACAAACCCTCACACCAGTTGAAGACCATGGGACTTAGACATTTGATTGCGTAATGGAAATGAGACTTTGTTGCTTCATGCAATGCTTGAGCCCCAGCTATTTGAAACATAGTGTGCAATATCATTTGTAGTGCGAGATTTGTGATGGTATTTATATCTATCTTCCCACTTTGGGTATTTTTAGTCCTTGGACAATGCCTTGAAATCAACATATTTGTGCTCTCTATTCTAGTGCAAGAACTGGACAAATGAATCTGTTGTCCCTTTCTAGACAAGCCAATAATGAAATAAATGTCTGTGACATCTATTTCAAGTTCTTGGTCCCCGATCATGAATAATTGGCGATCCACATCCCACCAACTAATCAAGTGCTGCAGTAGCTCTTCCTGACTCCTAATACCACAATCAAGAATAATTTCAACAACCCACAGTCTCGAAGGGCAGCAATGCAGTTTGGGTCATGGACTACTTGATGGTCCTCAGCTTCATGTCCTCTTTCTTTCCATTTGATCAAAAATTTTGGTTGATTAACCTGTAAAACATCCATAAGTTTCTATGGAAGAAAATATGTAAATAGAGTATTAAATTTGGAGGATTTTTTGAAAAATTCACCACTCCACGCTAGTGTGTCTATCTATGACTTTTTTTGTGCTTCCAGTGCACTGGCACAGTTGGCCATAGGGTAAACAACACGGGTCCAATGGGTAAATCTTGTGTTGATCTTCCTCGACATAATTTTTTGTTAAGCCCTCCAAGAAACCTAATTTATGGATGAAAATGCATAAAAATACAACCAAATTGAAGGTAAGGGACATATCTCTTACCTGCAATGAACGACTCGACGAATGGCATCTGGGATTAGTCGTACTCTCCACCTAAATATTAAGGTAAAATAAGGAAAAATTTCTCTTTGATTTACCAAATAGTGAAATGATGAAAATGATTTACTTTTTGGTCTTTTATAAGTTTTTAAATGTCATTTTTACCAAATTAGGGCATTTTTCACTTATATTTCAATATTTTTCCTCAGAATTGGTAATGTATGTTTTACTTGTGTAATGACAGGTCAAAGAACATGGTAACGATGATTAATTATGACTAATTCAATGAGTTTTATTTTATCACTTTTTCAGACTCATAAAAAATAAACAAAAAAGCGACCCCTTGGAGTCATATTTAAGCTCTTTTTTGACTCTCAAAACATGAAAAGATCACCAAGTACTTTTCATTTCGAACTCGTTAAAGTAAATTAAATGACATCTACCCAGTATAAGTTTAACCCTTTTCTTGACTGATATAGACTATTGTACAGAAAAGGAATACCTTAGTCAAACATGGCTAAGACGTTCTCTTGGATATTGTTTTCTACCTTTTCAGATTCCAGAGACAATTTACAAAAGGGTACTTTTGGACTTTCCTTTTTCGCCTATTTTTTAAACTCTGTAAACATGAAAAAGATGTCAAGTTTCACCTTCGTCAGACTCGTAAAAGTTAAGCGACGTAGGACTTGTCATCATGATGAGACCGAGATTCTCCTTCCTATGTGTTATCACTCAGATTTCTTCCTTAGAAGTTATCAAAGAAGGAATAGTCTGAGGTAACCACAAACCTAATATTTTAGACTCAATTTCTAGCCAACATAAGTCAAGAGAGGGCTCTCTATTTACGATTTAACTTTTTTTGAATAATATTTCAGGCTAGTTATTAGTGTTCATGATTGTTTTGTTTTGATTGGGTGGTGGAATTAAGAAGACAGATGGGCAGAGCAAGTATTTAGGCCATTGGGCTATGGAGTCAATCAAGAAAGGCTTAACTAGATTTGATACATCACTAAGGTAAGAGTCCACAGGGTAGGTTAGCTCAACAAAATCAAATCTGCAGGTTTAAATGGATGAAGTAGTCCTAACCAGGGCAAAGGGCAATGAAGAATCCTTAACTGGGATTAAGATGAAGAAAGGAAGGATGATCGGTAGCAAAGGGAAATGAAGAATCCTTTACTATGGACCAAATGTGGGGTAAACTACGGAAGTATGGGGGCAATTTAGAATCCCTAGACCAAGGCAGTTTAGTAGAAAACACAAAGAAAGCAAATAGTTAAAACAGAGAGCACTTAAGCTAATTATGATGATATCATTCCTTATTTTCTTTAGAGATTTAATAAGAAACACATATGAATATTCATAACATAAAGAGAATAATATTTAAACACGAAGAGGTGATACTTATTTTTTCCAACTATGCACAAGAATCCAGTTAAATGTCCTTAGCTTTATTTCATTTCCAGCATAACCAGTCCAGTCTTTAGTACAATAGCTCCTTGGCTCAAAAATAAAATGTCTACAAAAATGTATTTTAATCCACCCTAATTACTTCAATTTGTGAAGTATTTATACAAAAAATGATACAAAAATATCTCATAACCATATGAGAATTATTCTAGGAAACAAAAAATATCTTCAACATGAAGATAGAGAAGATGGAGAACTGTTTTCTTGCTGTCCCTTTTATTGTGACTGTGCTAGTTGTTGTAAATCAAATTTGGCTCTTTCAGTTGCTTTTTAGTTATATGTTGGACTCACTTTTTATCTTATACCTACTGATACTCTTTACTTGTTCTACTTTGATCCTGTTTTACCCGACAATTATGTTTTACCATATAGATTTACTGCAGTAATTTTATCGTAAATTTTTCAGTTATGTCCACCATTCATTGTCAGGTAATTTCATCCCTATAATTTTCCTGTAAATCTCATCAGCTTCTGTGTACTTGGAAAAATTTGGTTTGCTTGTGAACAAGTGCTTGATCTCATGCTATATGTAAAACAGATTCTCAAGACCATCATATAACACCTTTCCAGTGGGAAAATATTTCACCCCTGAAGTACTAGCTTGGCTTCTGGACAACTTGTTTAACTTTTCAATGTAATCTTCCCGGGTCATCAGCTTGTCATTTATCATAGGACTGGGAAGTCCTTTTTCTCTTAAGATGCCATACTTTAGCATAAAGCTGTCAATGTCTACTTGGATTCTCTGACACATTTTCTCCATATTGAGCATCAAGTTCCTTTTGGTGAGAACCCTTTTGATTTCTATGATTTTTGTTGTTTTGTTTTATATCTCCAGTTCATCAAGCTGATATTTGTTTTTGTTGTTCAAAAATGTGATAAACTAATTGGCTACTTCAGGTTTATTTCCCAATTTCTCCATTGTCTTGTGGTTTTCTTCTGTGGCTACTTTAACTAATTCAGTTTGTTAAAAAATAATCTGAATAGAATGCCAAACATCATTGATGGAATAAATGATGTTAGCCCAAAGAATTTCCTTCATATCTCCCAATGGCTCTTGTAATGTTAAGTCCTTTTCAAGGACTTTTATTCTTTCTACCATCCTCTGGTTCTTCTGAGCTTCTTCCTTTTGCTGTATTTGAGTAAGTTTACAATTGGTCTCTAAACTTGTCACTTGTTCTCTGAGTTTCTTAAGCTCAGTGGCCTTGATACTCATTGCTTCCATGGCCTTGATTAATTCTACAATCTTTTATGTTGGTGTCTATGCGCTTTTTGATGTGCATGTGCCTATTGAAGTACATGTTACTAGCAATGTTGTAGCTGGTGGAAGTGTGGGTGCCAAAGAAACTGCCAAGGTGGAGGGCACTACTGTGGAAACTGTAGGTATTACAGTCTGAGGAGTGGTGGCCAACTCACTCTGCTTGGACTATATCAAATTATGCAATTCTTTTTTAGTTTCTTTTAACTATTCATTTAGCTTAAGGACTAAGTCCATAAGCTCTTCCTCCTTTTTGGTTTCCATTACTTCAGCTGTCTGAGGATGATGAAGAGGAGGAATCCTGAGTTGCTTCTTCAGTGCAGCTATGTCGTCTTTTTTCTTCTTGATAAGCTTCTTTGCAGCTTTCACATCCTTGGGATCATGTCCCAACTCTATGACCAACTCCTGTAAGGACTTTATCCCCATGTCATTGGCCTATGAAGAGGCATTCTCCAACTAGAATTGTGCTGACATGTTATTCAGTGAATTTTGGAGTTGGTGGGCTGCTATTGCCTTGTTGGTCAAGGTGGAATAGACCATTTCACTAGTTTGCTTATGTAATTCAATTTGGTCATAGGATGGATATCCTTTGCTAGTACCTCAAAAAACTCATCTACATTTTCCCTTCTTTTATATCAAAGGCTGACATTAGCCTTGTTTGGTTTGTTGGAGCCATTTTCAGGTAATGCGCATAGCTTTGCACCTTTAGCCTTTCATTCCCTGCCTTGATTTCCTTATACTTTTCTTTGATATCTTGGCTCTATCCAGTGGGAGCCTTGAAGGAGGAAACTTCCACACTCTGTTGCATTTCCAAAGTTTGAGCCTGTGAGGTGGAAGGTTCTTGTGTTCCTCCTGAAGGAATAGTGTGCCTACCTTTTGTCCTTTCTACTCTTGAAGTTCCTATTGTCTCCTCAGGATATTATTGCTTTGCAAATGGATTCAACCTCTGCCTTTTAGCATAGGTTTGGGCAGTAGGTCTAATGGAAGGAGTGGCCTCCTCTCTGTCTCTTTTCAAGTTCCTCTCCTCACTTAGAGGAGTCTGCAAAATAGGAGGATTGCTCATGATTTTTTCAGGTTGGGAAAGTTCCTCTAAAATTTTAGGTTGTTCTGATTCTTCTAACTATTTTGAAAGCTCTGGTTTCTTTGATGGACCTACTTGCTTTGATGGCCCTGCTACTGTTGTTTGCCCACTGCGTCCATGTGATTGCCTCTGATATTGAGACTCTCCTGGAACTTGTACAAATGAATCCTCATCAAATCTTCTGTTTAAATCTATCAATACATTAACAACAACAACCTCTATACTATCCCAATATTTCAAAGTGTTTTCCACCTATTCAAATTGATTAGCATATTGTTCAATTTCGGGGATTGTATGGTGGATGTAAGGAGATAATTTATTCTTTTGTCTCCTATTACAAATGAAGTCTAAGGGGTCAAAATTCCATATAAAAACTTGTTTTAGTTCAACCTTTGGAGGATTTCATCTGCTTCCTCTCCTGCTTCCATACTATTACAAATAAATGGGCCCAACTGATCTTTTATTCTAAGTTGGGCTTGGTTCTTGGCTTTCACAAAATGCACCTCATCTGAATTGATCATTTTCCTGTAGTACTCCAGAGCAAACAATCTCATGGAGAGGTATCTAGGCAGTTTGTAGGGAGCCAACTCACATCCATAGATTCTGATTTAAGTGTGGTTTTGGTACAAGTACTAATCCCCCACTTTATATTTCTTAGACAACTATAGGACTCTCCTGATGTCTGCATTGATTATTGGAGGAGGGCTTCCTAGCAGCATAGTTGTCACAGGGCACACAAAGAGATCTATGAAGTCAGTATAAGAATATTGAGAGTCAAACTGATCGATTAATGAAGTCTAGAAGATCACTGATCTAGGGTTACCTTTGGTATCAAGATCTTGGAGGGTAGTTGGAAATCTATTAGCTTGATAATATAAGAATAAATGATATAGAACTGAGGAATATTTAAACACTCTTTAATTTTACAATCTCATGAATTGGTCATGCATCTTGTTGGTAATAAACTTAGCATAGTCAAACATGATGGCTGGTGGTTGGCCAAGAGAGTAGATGGACATGAAGGATATTATGATTTCATCAACAAATTCACTTGTGGTGTAGCCTAGCACATTGGATATCATGTCTATGATGTCTCAGCTAATGTTGGAGAATATAGTCCATAGGTAAGGGGGAGAGTCCTTTGGGCTGTATTGTTCTTCTCTAATGAAGGTCTGGTACAACTGAGCCAGTCTGATTGATGTGAGGGTAGGGTATATATTCAGCATATCTCCAATAGAAAGAGGAGTCAGGCTTTGGCTTGGTTGTAATTTGTAGCATTTCATTAATAGATTCAACAGTGATGGCAAATAGAACAGACTTGTCAGGCGTTCTTACTGCCCTTTGGATAGGATCATAGTTCATGTGGCAGTAATGTACAATCTCTGGGAAGATATGAACTCTAGGGAACTGGTACTTGGGTAAACCTGATTCCTAAAGTCCAATGTGGTTTTCCTAGTTCAAGTACTGGTCTCTATACTTGCAGAATAGTTTCAAAGGGGATTTTTGGACATAAGTGTCCTTAATATGGAAATCTTTGTCGACAAATGGGAGATGGTCTAAATCTATGTGAGGAGTCATAATGCGCATGACATTCAAAGCAATTGGGGCATCCATCCTTAGATCTTGTGGATTCAAGGACAAGGGTAAAGGGTTTTAGAGAAAATGGGAAAAATTGGTATCTTTCAGGGTGTTTGAGAGTCACTAGGAAACTTATCTTACTAAATTACTTAGTATTTAAAGAAATTTAGTTCAGTCTTGGCAAGAAAATAGGGTTTCTCGGTGAAATTGGGCTAAATATCTGGTTTCTGCTGTTGAACAGAGTAATGGGGGCTTTTCATTGTTTGCAAGAAATGCACAGGTCTGCAAGGTGGTCTGGAGTTCAGTGGCTTTGGTAATTTGATGGTTGGTAGTAGGTTGACTGTTGAACGTACTCTGTGATTTGCATGGAATTCATAATGTTATTTTCATGATAAAACAAAGAAATTATAAGTTTTTTGGTTTTATGCGTAAAGTCAATGACTTTGGTGGGTACATTGGGGAAAAGGACAGTTGGCACCAACAGGGGATGTGACATTTTGGTGTGTAGTGGAGGTGGTAAGAGGAATCCATCACACTGCTTTTTGGGATAAGTGGTTTTGGGGGAAGGCTACCTGATGCCATTCATCGGGTGCCACATAGCGGCAGGGTAAACAGTGGAACCGCTCACATCGGGCGGGTAAAGGTCGGCCTTCGGAGGCCGCCCGATATGAGTGTCGACTATTGGATCTGAAGGGATCAGACCACACATTGATTGGGGGATGATTTGATCAGAGGTTTAATGGAGGGGCTCAATGGGGTTTTAATGAGCAAAAGGGTTATTGAAATGCAGATTAGGGAGGCTTAATGACGTCGGGGGTGATTTGATTGGCGGGACAGATTATTAATTAATCACTGAGTGATTAATCAATCTCTTTAACTTGGTGGGTGGTCAAGGTTATTAATTAGTCACTGATCAACTTAATTAATCCCTTTAAACTTTTCACTTAATAAGGTTTATGTTTCAAACCTTGGGGGTGGGATATTTATCATATGGGATTTAATAAAATATATGGGGAAGGGTTTTATTTTTGGGAGTTAGTAAATATAATTAAAATTAAAAGTTAATATGAAATGAAAGCGGAAAAGTGGATTTTGTGCTAAGTATAATTTATTTACATTTTCACATTTAAACATTATAACTTAGGCTAAAGGTATATTTGTGGGTTTTTGTGTAAGAAAGGGGTTTGGTATAGTGGTAATTACTTTCCCTAGGCAAATGGTGATTTCACCTTAGGAAAAGGGATTTTTTAGGTGAAATGAATGAATTATGGAGGGGTGAATGTTGGTAAGGGGATTTCAGTACTTAGACCCTATAAGTTATTGGGCAGAGAGTCTGGTCCCTCCAAAAGTCAGAGAAATTCTCTGAGCCTCTTTAACTTAAGCTTTTAAGTACCTTTGCCTTTACTTATGGGAAATTAGTAAACTTAAAAGGTAAAATGAATGGGGAAATTAATCAGTTGACTTTGTAAATGTTCCATTATCATCCATACTTTTAGCAACTTGATGATGAAAGTAAATGATATGATTTTATCCAATCAATCACCATAATTATGTAACCATCCAACTACTTACCCATCTACTCATCCTACCATTTTTTCTACTCTTTATTAGGGTGCACTTAAGCTGGAAAACCCTTATCAAAACATTTTTCTTTCCTTTTACAATAGAAATCTATCTAAGTCTATCCTTATTACATCCAAGGGATCAGATTAAACTGTTGAGCTCTTTTTATTTACTTTACCTATCTACTTGTCTGCCAAGATTAAACAGTTTAGTCAGATTTTATTCTCTATCTCTAAGCATGAAAGTCAAAACATGGAATAACCAAGATTAAATTGTTTGGTTACCATGGATTGTGTCACAAATAACAAGTTTCACACAATATTTATTGTAGAAAAAGTAAAATAGCAGTGGCATTTGGACTTGCACACTTTCATGGTCTTTTTCTTTTTTCTTGGGGTTCATTTTTCATCTTTTTTGACCTTTTTTCATTCTTTTTGTCCTTTGATTTTTATTTTAGGACATACCCTCTTTAAATTTTTTAATTCTTATTTTTTTAATATGGAAAATATTTGCAGAAAGAAAAGGTATGTACATATTATAGATTTAACCTCAAATATTCAAAAATTATGACACCTATTGGTATAGAAACATAACAGTGGCTCCACATGGGTGTTACACTGAAATTTGTCACCATGACTATCTGCAGTTAGTATGGCTCCATCAACAGTCATACTATCCTCCTTGGCAAGCTTTATACCTCTGCTCTCCATGTCAAACTTCAAGAAAGAGAGAAAGTCTTTAAAAATCATGTTTATCTCTGGGTACATAGGTTCTCTCTACCTTGCCCGCGTGTACACACTCCAAGTTCATTATACCTGCGTACTTGTACGCTCTGTATGTCAAGGGTTGGGTGCGTACCCCTGTAAAGGTCAAAAGGCGCGAGTTTCATCTTAAAAAAGTTACTTGTGGTCATTGCTAGATCATTCTAGAAGATTGTTTGACGTGTATTGAGCGCCTCCAGATGGTTCATGCATCCCTATGTAAGAGGAACTTATCCCATCAAGAGAGGAGCTACCCAATCCAAAAGAGGGGCTTATCCCATTGATGTTGGACCTGATTAACTTCCTCTAGAGAATTATAAATACAGGTATTGGGCCAGAGGAGGGGAGGTTGAAAGCTGAACATTCCAAAGGGTAGATGCTGCTGGAATTAGGAATTCCTTGTAGAAGTTTGTGAGGAGAGATTACCATCCTTTCTTGTTTCATTTCGAAGTGGGTGAGCTTATCAAAGTAAAGGAAAACTCTTGCTGGACCCTGGGAGGAACTTGCACAACACCAAGGCTCAGGTTGTAATGGTTTCTTTTGTTTCCTATTAATACAAATAAGTCCATTCTTCTCAACAATTTGTTATTAATGAGTTGTTTCATATACTCCCTGGTCTATATGTTGAATATGTTTTATTTTATGGGATATTTAGGTGCTATGTAATCGTTTGATTGTTAGTGAATGCAGGTTTCGAAGTGAAGGAGGAGCTCATCCGAATCGATGAGGCTGGACTACTACAACAGTGTTGGACTACAGGTAGGATCTAAACACTTGATTTCTTGTATGGTAAATGCATGTTTAGAGAACGATTGCTCTTAATTGTCTTGTTTGTCACTAGAAAGTCTTAGGCTTCTACGGAGGTTGGTTTTGTCCGCAAGATTAACTCTTTCCACATGACATTGTGTATAGTGCATCTTAATAATGAGGAATAGGACGTTATCCTACCCCCACTCTAGTCAATCAAACTCTCTAGTTCTAGGTCCTCAAGCATCCATTTGACTCTATTGTCTACCTAGATTCCTCAAGCTCTATGTTAGTCTCTATATCAAGTCTCATCATCTTCAACCTAATCCTAAACTACAAATGAAATCCACCTGTCTCCATCATCAAGGTGATCCTTAATCATATATGCCTCCTCATCATAAATATAAACAAACTCATCAAATTTGGGTGATGATTTATTACCATCAACAATCTAAGGTTTCTTGGTGAGTCTTAGAACCCTATTTTTTAAGTCATCCATCATCCTAATCTATTGTAGAAGGATAGAATTCACATGATCCAACCTCCTAAGAATATCATCATAAATTTGTCTCTCCTCCACATGGATAAATTCCATCCTAGAACTTCCATATTAAATGAATGTACAATCAAAAAAATCACACGATCCACTACTAAAAGAATATAAAATTTCTACAAATGTGGCGTATGCATATCTCTCTCTCTAATTAAGAACTCTTATCCCAATACAACCTAATATTCATCTAGCTAAATGATTGTGAATTCAAGATTCCCACTTCAACATCCAATCCTCACTTGAACATCCCTACCCATTTTGAGAACTCTCCTATTTATTTGAAGTTCATATGGACTCGAACAATATGAAATTCCAACCTCCTTGCCACTTCTTCCCTCACAGAGTTATGATAAACACTGTTATCTACCAAAGAACCCTGATGACTCCTAACAACATCTATTCTCACATAGTTTAGTCGAATTTATACTTTGATCATGTTTGGGAGTGGCTTCTTTTGAAGAAGATGTACTGAAAACTTGCATCAGTCCCACATATGGATTATCTTCCTACTACATCAAATTCAACTTCTACATCAACAAAAAATTATTCCCCATATTATCTTCTCTATATATCCAACATAAAAGGAACTTCTTATCCTTCCCTCAACTACTCTCTTTCAGTATATCCTCTTCTGATAATTTCCATTTCCCTTTTTCTACCTTCTTTCCCTTAAAACCACCCCTCTCTTTCCCTTTTTTCTTCCCATTTGCATGGAAATCCATAATATTATCAGCTATGGTGATAGCCTCTACAAATTTCTTGACAATTTTCCTTGTCACTTCTATCTAGATTGAAGCCCACAATCTCATGATGAAGTTAAAAATCCTATCTCCATCATACATATCCTTGATCTCCATCATGAGACCAAAATACTCATGACTGCAACCCTATATACATCCAAACTTCCTCCAATTCCTTAGCTTAGTCCTTTCATTACAAGTCTAATCCTTTAGTCTAAATTGCATGTACAAAGCTTCATTCATTTCTTCCAATGTAGCGATTTCATCCTAGATGTCACTAGAAATGATCTCTTCTTCCCTAGTCCTCCACCACAACTTCACATTCCCTATCAAATATATAGTATATTTTGTGATCCTATCCTCCTCTATCAATGCTCCCAGCTATCTAGGATATTCCTCTACATCACAATAAAAAATTTCAATCACCTTGGTACTTCTATGACCATCCTACAATTCTCATTCCTTTTCCTTTACCTTCACTAAAGTACTAGATGAACCATTCACAACTATTTTATTCAATATTGAAATCAGCTCATTCTCCTCATGGACCACTAACACAATATCACCAACCAATGTTTCTAACTAATCTAATCTTTATCCATCAAACTCAACTTTGTCAAGCACTCAATGAATATAATCAATCAAACTTGGATCTTGAGCACCATTTCTCTCAACATGTGAAAGATTCTTCTCGACCTCCATCTCTTCTGGGAAGAAGGATAATTCACATAGGAAGGTAATGGAATCACTCAATGGATCAAGCTTTGCTACAACCTTCATGAGAAGGTGGTGGGATTTTATCTAATGCGACCTTTGTGGGAAGGTGGTAGGTTTTACTTTGATACCACCATCATGCAACCAGAGCGCACCCCAAGTTAAGGCACATTGAGGCCCTCTATGAATGTTGCACCAACAAGGTTCCTCACAATGGAAGTGACCAACGTATGAGTACTTGGCTCACATACTATGCCTCTAGGACATATACTTCTATTCGTGTGTTAGATATAATATGTGTGCAAAATCTAGCATGCAATCATAACACAATTATAATTCCCAATCTTCAATTAACATTCAGCTCATGTGAAAGAGTCCAATTATGACATCATCATCATCATGCTATGATATTATGTCACATTCATACAATACCATACAACTTATAAATATGTACACCAAGTACAGAAAATGAGACCTTAAATCCATTGAAAATGTTATTAAAAATGATCCAACAAAGTTACCGATCAAATGAGAACTATTACTTCAAAACGAGAACTCTAACCAAAAAAACATGAAAAAAAGAAGCTAAAAGCAAAAAATGTTGATTCTTGAATAACATTTCTTTTTCAGGGTTAATTTTAAACATTTTTTTAAAAATGGAAGTAAAAGTCAATTTTTTTGTGCCAAAATCACCCTGAAAATGAAAAGTGTTGATGCTGGAATAACCTCTCTTTTTTTCGGCGTAAATTCTCAACATATTTTAATAATGATGTTAAATATAAAATATCATGACTCTGAAAAAACTTGAAATTCCAAGGATGTTTGGGCATGACATTAAAGATAAAATGTCATTTCTATGAAAAACCTTAAAATTACAACAATTTTTAGCTGATGTGTTAATATGCCTTTAAAAAATTATTACCATTTAATTATATTACTTTATTTTTAATTAAAGTTTATCATTATTAATAACAATTTGCCTAAAAATAAAGACCATTTTATATAATATACTAAAGTTAGTGGATAGGAAACAATTCACTTATGATGAATGAACAACCTTAACAAAAAAAAAAGAATTAACAATGAGATTTTGGAGGTTTTATACTCTTTACATTAAAACATTCTTTTTGGAAATTTGTAAAAGTGTTTTTTAAAAAACTATATCTCGTTATCTGAGATATATATATTATATATATATATATATAAATAATATAAAAATAATATGAAAATTAATATTAAAATTATATTTTATTGAATTTAATAAATAGAAATTATAAAGATATTGAAGATTATGCAAAAGAAAATATTGATTGCATAAACCTATCAACCGCAAAGGAAGTACACCATCAACAAAAAATTCTTATTCTAGAGTTATTACTACGAAGTAGTCTACCTAAGATGTAGAATGGCCTGTTTTCCGGCACCGGCCAGAAAATCGTCTGGCTCTGGCCACCGACAACCTCTCTGCCCTCCGTCACCATCCCCTAGATCCGCCACCCTCTTTCTCCGCCACCTTCCCCTGACAGTCTTGACATTCTCCAACATTCTCTAACAAAAAATCCAAATGCAGTTAGAGCGCCTGACATCCCCTGGCCGATCGGGGACGAGCTGGACTTCATGCCGCAGAGTATTATGGCTGGTTCGAAATGGTCACCCGCACGCTCACTGCAATTACTCTTTGACTCGGCACTTCCCGCTCTAGGATTCTTCTCTACAGCTCCCCCGGTGCTTCTCGCTCTGTGATTCCGCTCTGCAGCTCGCCACACAGGTACTCTTCAGATCGCTCGTTTCAAAATCATATAAGAATAGTAAGATTACATTAGGCAGATGCGTCCAAATTTCAACATGAATTGATAATTTTCATTCCGATAATTCTTTGATATGATTTTTCATAATGAGCCACTTATGGCTAAAAATGGCCCTAACCCTATTTAAATTTATAGGAATTTTTAATTCTTCTCTTTCTCGTTTCCCTCTGCAGAATCCTTTTAGCCTCTTTATCCTCGCCTTGATAGCTCTGTTGGTCTCGAGGACCCACAGACAGGTCCTCAATACAATTACCGTTGTCAGCGTTTCTCCAAGGATCTACATTGTCGATATGTTTCATATAATTAAATTTAAAAAAATTAAATTACATTTTGCCTAAGAATCGCATGACCACTCTGCGTACCTCATTAAATGGTACCTGCAATTCTCTTGTAAAAGTAATACATATTTCTGATTTCATTGCAGATAAATGTTTTGTCAACATTTTGGGTATTGTCCTCACAACATTTGAAAGTTCGTCCAGCTTTAACTTGCTTGTTTCTTCAGTCATTCGATTGGGAATGGCATTCAAATCCCCGAACAAGTTTTCTTTTGTCCCCTCCTCCTCCTTTAGCTATGAGAGAAGCAGTTGATTAGTCTCCAACATAACCACTGGATAATGAAACTCAAAATAAAATGGGTAGTCTTTTTTGAAATTGCAGGCTCAGAAATGAGCATGTGATTGCAGTGGAAAACCAATCACCTCTAAGGACTAGCAAAGCCATATTACTACAAATTAATAATTATTGAACATTGATTTAATTTGCTTATAAAAAGGCTTTGTAAATGGATGTTTACAGATGGCTCATTTCTAAAGTTTAGGAAAACACTATTCTAAGACACTTACCATAAAAGTTTCGTGTTCAGTGCGATGAGTGTAAGTTATGTTTATGGGATCTTAATTTTAGTGATTTTTAGGATACTGTGGGATATTGCATATAAGAATACCCAATTTCATTACCATATTTATGACCAAAACAAGGCAATTTTCCCACATGTCAAAAACAGTAAATCCTCCAATAGTGAAACATTGATTTTGTAACAGATAACTACAAAATACCGTAGTCTATAATGTTTGTAATTGCCATCGTAGTCACAAATACAAGTACAATGTCTCATGTTCAATTATTTTGCACTGCTGGTTACCCAATGGTCTTTTCGTGTGGATTGGTATTCACAGCATAAAGACCCATGTGATATTCATGTTGGTTACATAAGGCATATTCACAACTATTATATCCAAGCCATATTGGTCAAAACATACAAAAAATTTCCCGGTACTCTGTTTTAGTCTTTTAACAAAGGTTCATATTCAAGAGTATAAAGAAAACGTTGCAATTTTTGTTGATAGAATTTACGAACAACCATTGATATTGAAAACCAGAGTAGTTCTAAAGTCAAAGGACTGGCTCATTTGCTAGTTATAGTTTTTTATCATTTATATGGTTCTATTTGGAGACTTTACTATGATGTCCCTGAACCATATTCATAACAAATAAGTTAAAAATAAAAGTGGTTGCAATGGATTCGAATTGCTGTAGCTGCTGGTGGATTTATCCTATGCCTGAAGATTTGGAACTTTTATTGCCACTTGTCCTTTCACTGCCAACTATGTCCTGCAAATATGGAATTGTTGATTTGGTGCCAAGAAAATTGGGATGTGATTGCTACATCAGTCCACAAAATTTGGAGTAAATTTTGACCTGCTAATTTCTCCTGGAATGCTTTGTCTTCGATGGATTTGAATGCTTATTTTGTGGCCTAGAATCTGCAGCAAGTTGCTATTATATGTTCCTCAAAATCTAGAAACAATTTAAGTCTGATTTTATGCCTGGAAATGCTCAAATAATCTCTTTTTAGATGATGTACTGCCACCTGAGCCTGCCATTTGTTGCTGACAGTCTTTATCCATTTCAATGTGCTCTAGATTGTGCATACCAAAACAATCCCTTTAATGTTAAAGATGAAATGTAACAATAGAATAATGCTCTGCATATTTCCAACTAATTACCAAAGTCAATATTAGTTCGAAGGAATAAGAGTTAGCATAAAATGGTTGCACAATTGGACGAACTGATATCTTCAACAAAATTACTGTCACAATCTCCTCAATCATAGACATACATATTGCAAAGTGTGCAACATGTTACAAACCTGTTGCATATAATTACCCCATTTTTGTTGTCCATATCCTCCCTATTGGTTTAACATTCGATTGCAAATTTTTGTACTCCTCTGAGTCAATCTTGCAAAACTATGGTCATGCATTGGTCTAATTCAACATGCACATGATTGGGCTTATCTTTTGGTCACAAAATATATTGAAGCTAACACTAAAGAATTTGGTTCCTTTGCTAGGAACTTTATCTCACCCTATATATCTGAGTGAAGTGAAAGATGAAAATTTCACAAAACAAGTTTCAAAAGGATCGAGAAGCATTCATTTCCTCTTGAAGTTACAATTCTCAAAGTCCTCGTAGAAAGCCGGATTCAAAAGAGCTTCCATTTGATACATTCCAATTCTTGAAATTATTTAAGTAATGTCAACTTCACAGGGTTGCGAAAGCGAGTTTGAACTTATCCATTCCTTTATAATCACATTGTTTTTATAACAAGATAACAAGAAACTTGCATAATTGTCTCACTGCAACACTTGATTCTGCTACAAATTGGAGGAAGGATTCAACCATTGCCAGTGACCTAGACCTCTGCTCAGAGTCAAAGAATCAACCTGTACTTCTCTTGAGAAGGGACAGTGGATAAGCAAATGGCTGATGGTTTCAGACTCAACTTTCATCTTCAGTTTTACTCAGAGTGCGTCAAGTTGGTTGTTCAAGTAGAAATGCCTACATCTGGGGTTTGGAGTCGTTTCCCATGTTTGAATTGTTGAACTGTTTGTGCACTATTTTGTATCTGGTGTTTTCTATTGACTTTCATGTGGGTGAATATTTTTTAGTTTAATTTCCAATTCTGAAATTTAGCTGTCCACTTGTCTACATAACTTGGTTAAATCACCATGAACGTGGAGTACTCACAGTTGTTTGTGCCCCAATCCCAAGGAAACCAAGTCATACATGGCCCAGTGCCCTTGTGGTTGACTAAGACTTCCCGAGGTGTGATTTCATGTTGATAAAGCAATGTGATAAAACATTGTTGTCACTAATGGTGAGATAATTATCAAAGTGATTGTCAATGGTCATATAGAGGTTGCCTATGTTTATTGGTCCATCCTTGACAAGGTCCAACATTTGTTTCATTTGGATATTTATGCTCATTTGGAAGCGTAAGACGTTCCTTTCAGATTGCCAATGATAGTCCCACTTAGTCACAAGCTGAAATTTTAGGTCCCTATTCCTATTATCTGACATGTAATCATGATTCAACATTGTATATCTAACTGAACATTAGTATTTTCTTGTGGTGCACATGTACTTATGTGAAAGGATGGGTGGCATCAACCAACCTAAACCTGAAGATACTAATAAAGGAATCCCCCACAAAAGTTTGGATAAGAATGACTATGATTGACCAGTAGATTTGTTGAATGTGGATTTAAATGCATCCAGCTCAAATCGAACTGCCTTTGGGTTCAACAGCAGTAGGAGAAAATTCTATCTACTGTTTTTGGTAATGAATAATTTTTAGACTTATTATATGTTAGTTCCCAAATGGATTCGCGATACCTAAAGTGAAGAGACTTAAGAGATAACCATAATATTTTGATTGGTAAAGATACAAGAAATATATTACCATGTGCGCTGCAAAAGAAAATAGTAATGTATACATGCAGCCAGGAGAGAACTTACAATCTGATTGAACCTTTGCAGGTCAACTCTGCTGAAAACAAAAATGCAAGTTCTTTTCAACTAAAACTCATATATAAAACATGTAAAAAGTGAATTCTAACTTTATGGATCATTTATTTTAAAACTCATAGATGTATTTGGGTCCTATAATAAGCATTTCATCTATATAAAGTGGTGATTGCTAAATGTGTTTTTTCGAGAATAGTTGTGAGTATTAGAAGTGTTGCAGTGTAAATGAACACAAGTTATCTGCTTTTTTTAATTATATATGATTGAAAAACATGTTGAGTATTAGGAAATAGATAATTGTCTACTTGTTTAACATGAATTTATTGTTATTTGTTTTTCAGGTTTTTGAAGTGTAAAAAATGGTGCAAAAGTGGCATTTATGCATTGAAGTGTCTTGCTTTCCAAATCCAGGTCGAGCAGTTATTAAATTTGTCCTTTACAATATGGAAACAAATCATTTAATTCATGGAAATAGAGAAGTGCCTGGAATGATGAAAAACAATGAGGCATATTACATTGCCCTTGTTGAAGGGTTAAAAGAGACAAAACAACATGATGTCAATGATATTGAAGTCTTCACCAACTCGGAGTTGATATGTAATCAGATGAAAGACATCTATCGGGTTTGGAAGGACAATTTAAAACCTCTTCATAAGGAAGCAATAAATTGGAGTTGTCAATTTAAACATTTTACCATCAATCGCTCCATAGATATTGAAAATATGTCCACTGATATAATCTCCAGAGCATTTTTAAGCACATATGTAGATGCCAAATATGACATAGGATCACCATCCACTGCAACAGAAATCATTAATCACTATCAATATAAATCCCCATTGTGTGAATGGGTTGTCGTTATCATTTTTTTGGGGTCTATCATAGCATGGTTCTTTCACTAAAGAAGAACCTATTAATGTTTTATTTTTCCCCAACACGCAATGATTACAATTTTTTGTATGGGAGACAAATTTATGGACAAATGTAATATATTCCATGTACATGGACAAATGTATTTTGAGAAAAGTAACTGGTTCATGATTTTGTGATTATCATCAATACATTATGATGTTGTCTGATCCTTCCAAACACCTTCTCAAATCTTTGTTTCTGGAGAGATATTGATATGCTATGTGATTTGTTCGTTGCTTGTTGATCATTGATGAAAGGTTTCTTTACCTATGTGTCCTCCTCATCCAATAGATAATAGATAGTTGTCTACTTGGGGTGGGAAATCTATAATGGTATGTTAATGAGGTTTATGCATGCTCCCTCTTCAATTTGTCTCATCTCTTATAGTGAAAATATAGACATCCTTGTTTTAGGCACTATTTCTATCCTTTAATTGTTGTTATCAATTTATAGGAAAAGTGCATCGTAGATGAGGTGTCCAGTTTTAGACTAGTGTGCATTAGTCTAGGAGTGAGGCTCTCTATTCTAGGAAACTTTTGAAAGCACCTTGGGCGCACTTTTCTAGAAGTGAATTAGGGTTGAATTAAGTTAATTAGGATGGTGCAATAGTAGTAGTGTCCCTCTACTTTTGTTATTCATTCAGTTTACGAAAGAGCGGATCCACTTTGTTTGGTTTTCTTTCCGGAGTTAATAAAGAAAACAAAGATGTTTTTCTAAGTGCTGTTGTTTTCTTTTGTTGTTCAATACTTTCTGGTTAGCTTAAATTTCAAGCAGCCCAAAAAATCTATCTTTATACTTGGACTATGGCAAACTGCAACATTCCATTCTTGAAGTTTGAAAGTCCTCCATGGGGTAAACCATTTTTTCCTTGGCAATCCTCATCCAAGAGAGCTAGTAGAGCTTCTAGATCTTATAGACTACATATGCTTTTGCTTTTGTCGTTTTCTTTTCTAGGAGTGACCTTGGAACTTCCACTTTGTATCAAAATGTTTATGCTGAAAAGTTGCATTGACTTACTTTTGGTTATTTTTTAGACTTAAAAAAACTTATCTAATCTTATAAAAGCCAAGAGGCTCATTCTACAGCCCAGTGTGAAGGCGATGTGTAAGTGCGTGCGTGCTCAGGTTGGAGTTGACACATGTCATTATTAAAATAAAATAAAAATATTCTCTAAATAAAAATATATGTCAACTATAATAAAAAAGAAAAAGAATATGTTATGCATGTTTAATTAGTCATCTCAAAAATACAATTTAAACAATGAAAAATTACACATTTTTTTTGCACTTTAAAATAAGTTTGTACTTGAGGAAATTTGATCCATCTCCGCTCATCTTAGATCTGTGCTTAATATGGATCAATGCTGATTATTTTACTGTAGCCTATAGTCCTGGAACCTACAGATTTGAATCAGAGATATTCTATGCAATCCATGAAAGTTGTAAGTTGTTTTAGATGGCATGAGTATATTGACTACCATACAACTACATTTGATTGTGATTGCACCCAACCACCGATGCTCAAAATCTTTTTCAGTGTTGGTACATAGCTCTTTCAGAAGCTAGAACCTGTTATGTTTTCATCAATTTCATTCTTAACTTCTTTGTAATTCATCTATGGGGCTGTGTTTTTCTCAGTATGCTAAATGGTATATTTATGAATAATGTTGTTTCAATATAGTAGAATTTTTTAATTTCGGAGATTTCAATTTTCATCTTTCCTTCTTAATTATCCCCCCTATCTCAACGTCATCAAGGCCTTCCTCAAGGACAATCACACTGTTCCATAAAAATAGCCAAATGCCATAAACTTATAATAAATCTCTGGGGTTATAGAATGCCTGGTAGATGGACTAATACCTATTTCTAGTTTGTGGAGAATTCCCCATTTCCAATCTAGGAGGTGTTGTATTTTGATTACTAAAAAATTTCCATGAGGAAAAATCTAAATCAAGTGAATGTTGGCCTATGTTGCACGAGTTTCTAGAACACATAGGAGTGCAGGTGTTAGGAAGAGATAGAAGATTTCCCAAATTTCAAATTAACACGGCTTGGGAGTGACAAGTTATATATTAAAAAATAAAAGCAAAAAATTTAAATCCAAAAAATAGGGGAATAAGGGAAATTTTCAAAAATACATAAGAAATTATTAATTAGCTCCATGGTAACATACATACTGCTATGATTCGTGATATCTATAATATTACTGAAACAGGCCCATTATTATTGACCAATTTTAACCAGCAGTGGCCATTAGTAAAATCTATCTAAATCCATATTTAAAATCTATCAAACTTTGCAGCATGGAAGCTTTCAATTGGTTCTGTTCTTCCTAAGATTTGATCAACATTTCATTATCTTCTCTACATCTTTGAAGTTCTACTGTCAAGCTCTTCATAGTTTTTGCAATATTGGGAGAGGCCTTTTTATTTGTTTGTCCATTGGACTTAGTTTCTAAAATTATCCCATTCAGGTCCTCACCTATGATGTCTACTTCATGCTCACAAATATTACACCTGGCTCAACCCAACAAGACTAAGCCTTTGCCACCTTGACTGAACAGTAGGCACTGTGCACAACAATAACCCGGTAGCTTAAATGACAACAAAACATGATTCTAACATTTGATTTGATTAATGAAGTTTTATGTCCATCTTGGCCTAGTGTTGTGCTTGCCCTAAATTCATTCTATCATTTCTATTTATAACCCATAATAGCTTCAATGTTGTAGCATGAGCCAAGTGAGTTTCCATAACATAGGTAGGATCATTTCTTTTCTTGTATGCATATAGTAGTTAGATAACTACTAAATGTATGTAAGTGTAATGTAGATAGCCTGAAAGCATTACGATTCTTCTAGGAGACCTTTTCCAATCACGGTGTCCAGAAGAGAAGCTTGGTAGGACAAAGCCTGTGGTTAGGCAAACGCTCCATTGGGATTTTCTTAACTTGGATTTACCACTTGAATAGATCATCAAACATTTATATGGTTTTGTTCCTAAGCCAATTGCATAAAAGGGGTTTACTTCCAATTTGCTTGAATGAGTATCTAGTTGATTGCTTAGAGTTGGCAACTTGGCATTACCTTGCATTGCAGATATGATAGAGAAAATAGAATAGAAACTATTTGCTTTTTATTATTAGAACTTACAGCCAAATTTTTCTTCCCTAAAATTGTTTTTTGTCATTTGTTTGTAGCATAAGTTATAAAGCCACTAATGCCCTAAACTCTGCATATACAGTGCTTGTATCCTGCAAGTATACACCCAGAAATTGGTAATTAAGTGTGTAGGATTTAAACCAATAAATTGACCAACATTTGTGTTCCTTGTTGTTTAAATTGGTTAATTCATGTCTTACAATATTACCAATTTTGTGATATCTCTACAAGAAAGTTAACCAGCGAGTCAATTTAATCAATGTCAATTCATTGCTCACTAAGGGAATGCTTTTTTCACGTCAAGTGCCTACCTATGGAAAGAAAATTGCCCATGAGTAGCACTTCGGAATGTTCAACATTCATGCAAAATATGAGTGTTATCTTCCATTTTAGGTCTGGACTTAATGCAATCCCTAAATAATCATGATTATAAAGTTTTTCTGATATAAATATACATAGATGTGGGTCAAAATATTAGACACATTGATAATTAATAACATGGAATGCTATCATCAATTTCAATGCTGAACAAGGGTTAGTCGAATCTTATAAGTTTTTGCATTAAGATGAATCACATCAGTTCCTCATTTTCCGAAGAAGTTAGATAAAGATGTCATAGTGCACAATGAAGCAGTGTCAAGTTAGTGGTTCAGGTCATTAATTGACAAGAGGAGGGATCATCTACAACACTAATGACATGAGGAAGGCATCAAAAGCATGGACAACACCATGATTTCTTATGTAAAGGAGACAAATGTGTTGGTTGGTATGGACATATTTTTTATTTTTGTACTTTATAAAACTACAAACTTGTATTTATGTAAGCATTGAAGGTTATAGAGTATGGACAGGATGCATAATGTATTGGTTGGTATGGATGTAAGGGTTTATTTGTTTACAAGGAGAAAACATAAACTATAGCCTCTAGAAGTGATTCATTATGTCCATCTAAACAAAGATATGATATGCAGATCCATGATGGAAAGATAATAAATTCACACAAGCATCCAATGTATCAAACATTGACACTTGAATATGCAATACCAAGCTTTCAAGTGGTATCAGACCTGGGCATGGGCAAGTTTGTAATCTTCTTCAAAAATACCAAATCAGGCTTCAAAATTCCAAATAAGAGGTTTGATTTGTGTCTTGTTTTCTTCATGTTCTTAAAACTCATGGAAAAGTTGGTTGTGAAATTGGTAACAACATTCATAATTGAAGCATTAGAATAACTAAGAATGCACATTTCAGGTTGACTTGATTCAAAAGCAACAGGTTTAGAAAACTGCACATCAAGATGCAATAAACCCAAGAGCTTCTTTCTTAAATATGAACACCGTAAATAAAATTAGATTTGTTTTGATCATATAACAGATCTAACATTTGAGAATATATTTGAAGAACAATTTAGATTGATGTCTAAAACACTAATTCATTCCCAAATTGTGGTGTGTATACAACATTGTTACAGCATTGTTACAGCTTAGTCTGCAGTATTAGACCAATTACATGAGAAAATACAAAAACATTGCAATAAAAAGAACCAACAATTGAATTTGTTGAACAATTACAGAGCCATGTGAATTAGCTTGACATTCCATGTCAAAGTTCAAAATTTCATGAAACTTCAGGATAGTGGCATATAATTGAACTTTTACTTTTGCATTGATGAGAGCTCAAACATTCCTTGGTGCTCATCAGGCACCCATATTTTTAATATTGCACTGATGAAGGCTCAAACTTTCCTCAAATTTTTCAGGCACCCATGTTCTCAATGTACCTAGAGCCTTCTGAAACAGCCCAACATTCCATGTCAAAACACAAAGTTTCATGAACTTTAAGAGAACAGATTATGTCCATGAACAGATTATGAAAAAGGTATTTTTACAACATAACAATGGGAAAACATAAATATACTTATCATATGATAAAGGGCCACCTGACGATGCCATAATAACCTAGCTTATCTATTCTTTGTGCATACCTCATTGATTCCCACTAGAGTTGAAGTCCTTTTGTAGATGATCAGTCATGGTAGAAGATAATGCTTCTGCACTTATTCTATAGTTACCTAGAAAAATGTCAAACGTTATCGCAAATAAATTTTCTAGAGCATCAAGGTATATGTACACACACAATGAAAGAGTGTCAAATGTACCTGGCATGGCAAGTAAGGTTGGATGGTCTTGCATCTCCCTTTGGTCTTGGGTTATTGCCATGGTTGGGGATTGTTGCATTGCTGTAAAAATAAACATACCACATGTTAAAGAATAGTGATGATTAAATACTTAAATCTAAAATCATGACTCTATTCAACACATGAAACTAACCTGGAACCATAGAGATGGCATTATTTGATCGATGACGTCCTCGCTTATTGAGGTATCGAAACTCAAATGGTTCATATTATGATGGATCAACATTTAAATCAATTTCCAAACCATTGTTTTTTCTGCTGCTTCTTCTTTTCTTTGTGGGGCTAAGGAAACTCTTCTTCCTCTTCAAAGATGGATCAAGAGATTCCAATCCAGGTGTGAAGTCAAAATCAGTAACGTGCAAATTATTGGCTATTTCCAACATTTTTTTAAGCATATCAGTCAACTGGATTGTCTTCGCCAAAGTAGTAGGAGGATTATCTAAAATGAGATGTGTATAGCTAAACAACTCCTCCCTTGCCAAATGAAGTGCCTCGGCATCTGCATCAACAACATTTGTGGCCATAAGAGTAGCATTGACATCTTCATCATGGTTTTGAGGCTCTATATTGATCTCAGGTGGGTCATTGCATATGTTATCCTCTGCATGTTGATGAAGCAATGGATTTGAATTATCCGATTGGAAATACAACCAATTAACCTTTATGGCATGCTTGCAAATGTTTCCACGGATAGAGCATGGACATTCACACGTTATAAAATCCTTACGATACCAGGTGACAAGGTATATTTTATCTCGATCTGTCTGACTTCTCACCCAATAAGCACGGGTTATGTTCTCATGAGCTCAACAATCAGTATCCATAATTTTTCCTGCTCGTTCCACTGATGATTCTAGCTGCTTTTCTCTCTTGTAGTTGTTTAGAAATCCTTCTTCTTTTAAGATTTCCTTGAACCGATAACAAGGTTCAACTGTTGTTAGTAGCATATGCAATAACCAATCCATCCTCCGGGCACATTTTTTCCTTCTGTCAGATAGAAATGTTGTTTTTAGGTAACAATGGTATGACTCAACAACATTATTGGTCTCCTGATTTGCATGAGGAAACTCCCGACAACCTTTCACCCACATACCTGATTGCAAATAGAACGATGTCAGTCTCACTATATCACCTTTATAAAAGGAAAAAATGCATATAGTATGAAAAAATGTTTACTTACGAATCTTATCTCCAGTGACCCAATTCTTGTTGAAATAGTCTAAGAACTTCTCTTCATCTGCAAACTTGATAAAAAAAATTGATTGATTGCATCTTCCACTTCATAATTGAGAGTGTTTCATGATGAAACCTAACTCACTGAACATCTCTTTGGCTTTTATGGAACTAGTGGCCAACCGATTGACATTTTT